>NW_019776105.1:50184-60191 GCF_001039355.2 Lingula anatina | reverse complement strand
AGGTGGGGGTGGAAGGAATACTCTAGATATAATATCAAAGACTTACCTGGACCCTGGACTGATAGCCTTCCTCCCCAGTGCTCCTGGATCAAATGGGATGGCAGTGGGTGAGGTGGGGGTGGAAGGAATACTCTAGATATAATATCATAGACTTACCTGGACCCTGGACTGATAGCTTTCCTCCCCAGTGCTCCTGGATCAAATGGGATGGCAGTGGGTGAGGTGGGGGTGGAAGGAACACTGTGGACCTCTCCTGTTGACTCAGGTTCAGAATCCTCTGGGTAACCACTGCTCCTAGAAAACATACAATAAGACAGATTCACCAACTCCAACATCAATAGACAACAACTTCTACTGTCTTAAGTGTTCTATTGATAAGCCTAACTGCTTCTCACATTATGAAATGAATTATGTAGAGATACACATGACATTCCCAAACTGTAACAAGTCAACAAAGTTGTCATATGAAGAAATGTTAATCTCCAAATTAAAGTGCACAAAACTATTTTTTTTTCAAATTTTGATGCAATATTTAACAATGCCTCACAGCAGCATCCCTTCACATACATCTTTAAGAACCCACCATTCAGAAAAATTCATGAGAAGTGTTTCACAAACCAATGTTATTTGAAATGGCTCACTTCAAATAGTTGCCCTGTCAACTTGATACTGACACACTAGCATAAACAGATGGTTGCCATGATAACATGTGACACAGAGACACCAGTATAAACAGATGGTTGCCATGATGACGCGTGACATAGACACACCAGTATAAATAGATGGTTGCCATGACAACGCGTGACATAGACACACCAGTATAAAAAGATGGTTGCCATGACAACACGTGACACAGACACACCAGTATAAACAGATGATTGCCATGACAACGCGTGATACAGACACATCAGTATAAACAGATGGTTGCCATGACAACATGAGACACAGACACACCAGTATAAACAGACACCCCCCACATTTACCCTTCAGATTCCTGTCCTTGGTCAGCTTGGTCAAACTCTTTGTCCAGTTCCTCATTACTGGACCCTTTGGCACTAAGAATTCCCTCGTCACTGGTGGACGAATGCTGGTCGTGTTCATGGTGTTGTCCAAGATGGTGCCTCTGCAGTGCTCTCTCTGCCTGACGCCTTTTTTCTTCTCTAAGACCCTGAAGTGTTTTTCTTACCAAGTATCCTCTACACTTGGCTTGCAGATGTATGGTTCTTTGTTTTAAGTGGAGGTATTTCCTTCTTTCTCTTGCCATTCTGTACCATTTCTGAATGTCTCTGACAGCAAACAACTGAGCCTGCAGTTGTCTTTGAGCAATGTAACACCTAAACTGAGCCTGGAATAGCAAGCCAAAGATTTCATAACAAGAAAGGTCTTATAATTCAGGGAAATAAGGAAAGTCAACTGGAATCCGTTCTCTGATTTTCCTTATCTCTTTTTTTCCAAAGTAATATCAGTACATGACGTTTCGTAACTTTTATCTTTTCCAGAAAAATCCACCCACCTGTCTACACTGGTGCATGTACATTTGTTTGGGTAAGTAAAAGGTGTCTGAGAGTTTCACTTCATGGAAGCTCTTTCCACGTACCTGTATCCTTAAAGTGGCTTCCCTTAACCTTAGGAATGCCTTCCTCTTCAATATGGTCCTCATCCATCTCTGAATCCTCACAATTCTCTGCATCAGGGCCTGGTGGAGGGCATCATCTAGAAGAATCTTCTCAGCTTCTCTCAGAAACACCTGCACAGTTTCACACAAAAATCACTGTCATGTCCCTTCACTTGTTATGTACCACTTGTACATCAAATATCTTAGTTCTAAATGAATCTAGATTTTCACAAGTGTATGCTATACCTTTGATATTTGATAAAAATATCCAATAATGGCTGCTTACCTTGGTCTTTCCTATTTGGTAGTTCTCATGATTGATGTCTAAGGTTTCTAGAAAACAGATCACATCTGTTTTTGAGCTACAAAGTCCTCGTGGCAGCAGAAGCTTGTAGTGCTGAATGAACTCCTGCAATTTTAACATATATATTTCATTTCTGACTGAAAAAACAATCTCTAAAATAATCAAGCTGCAAGTACACATGGAAAAAGCAATGACGAGTCTGTACATAAAAAGCAGCAGTAATTGTGGAAATATGAGTCTGCACATAAAAAGCATTTCTTGTGTATGTATTTACCTCAAATGTGAGTGTATATAAAAGCAGCACTTATTGTGCAAATGTGAGTCTGTACATAAAAAGCAGGTGTAATTGTGTATATATTTACCTCAAATGTGAGTCTGTACATAAAAAGCAGCAGTAATTGTGTATGTATTCACCTAAAATGTACATAAATAGCTGTAGTAATTGTGTATGTATTCACCTCAAATGTGAGTCTGTACATAAAAAGCAGCAGTAATTGTGCATATATATTCACCTCAAATGTGAGTCTGTAGTTATAGCCAGATTGGCGGATCATCACTGTGGCCAGCATTCCAGTGTATCGCAGTTGACGCAGGATGATGTCATCATCAAATTCACATGGTGCCTGGGAAAAAAACTCACAAATCAGCTTAAGCCAACATTCCTAGTCTTCACTAAATGCTTTTGTCTCTACAGCAAGATACAGAATAAAAATAAAAATTCAATTTAACACAGACCCTTATATAATTGTATCCTTGCCTTTTCCCTACAATTATTTTATTGAAAACACTAGTTAAAACCTTATCAAATTCTTGAAAATGTTTTGTCCCCAAGATTTGTAACCTTTTTCTTAATTAGTTTACATTATCCTAATGCATTCTCTCTTTTGTCAGTTTATAAGTGGCAGACTTACTTTGTTTGAGTTTGACTTAATACATCTGATAAAGAATGGATTGGCTTGGCTTAGGGTGGCCATTAATTGAGACAGGGAGATCTGAAAGGGGAAAAAATGACTGGTTAAATGTGTTTATTTTCCAAACCTCCCTGCAACAGATAAAAAGTTATGCAAGGTTTATTATACAGAAAAAATAAATACTTCCAATAACTAACCAGGTTTATGGTACACAATTTAGTACTTGGTTTGTGTCAGTTGTAAAAATGTGAATTCTTCTCCTCAAGGCGGCAATTAAATCCCCTAACTAATATTTTTTTGATATTACTTTCTCTCTAATATCTTATCTTAATGTACAAGGCCCTTGAATTTTAAACTAGAAATGTAACATCAATTTTTATGTTTTAAAGTAATGCAACTATACGACTCAAAATACTGGGAATAAACTGTGCATTACTGGTGCCATTAGATTATTACACCTTAGCAACAGCAGTACAATACATGCATGCAATATGATAAACATATTTTATCCATGTGATATCCTGAACATGCATGCATTTCAGCACGCACGCACACATACACACACACAAATAAAATAAGAGTCCATTCTCTCTTCCCGAACAGTCCTAACTCCCTTCCCAAACAGTCCATTCTTTCTTCCCAAACGGTCCAAACTCCCTTCCCAAACAGTCCATTCTCTCTTCCCAAACAGTCCAAACTCCCTTCCCAAACAGTCCATTCTCTCTTACCAAACAGTCCATTCTCTCTTCCCAAACAGTTCATTCTCCCTTCCCAAGCAGTTCATTCTCCCTTCCCAAGCAGTTCATTCTCTCTTCCCAAATAGTCCATTCTCCCTTCCCAAACAGTCCATTCTCACTTCCCAAACAGTCCATTCCCTCTTCCCAAACAGTTCATTCTCCCCTCCCAAATAGCCCATTCTCCCTTCCCAAACAGTCCAAACTCTCTTTCCAAACAGTCCATTCCCTCTTCCCAAACAGTCCAAACTCCCTTCCCAAATAGCCCATTCTCTCTTCCCAAACAGTCCATCCTCTCTTCAAAAGCACTGACATCAAGCAAATGAAGAAAGAGAAGCCAGGTTGGAAAGGTTGACTGGAACAGGAGAATGAGGAGTTTACATGAAGCAAAATCAGTATTTCGGCATTTTTCATGTCTCCAGATGTACTAAAATAGAATGAGTTTAATGTTACTGCTTTGAAATTGAAAGCTACATGTCAAGATGAGGCTCATCAAACAATATAAAATAATAAATATATATATGTATAACTTCTGCCAGTGGATCAAGGTCATGAGAGTGGTAGATAAGGAGAATATACAGCTTTTTAAAAATTATTCCACATTTTGGGTTAGGTTCACGTTTGAAAGCACTTTCAAAAAGTCCCCTTAAACTTTCAGTTTGAAAGAAAAGAATGTTTCTGATGAACAGCATCCTTTACACAACTATCAGTGTAGTATTTTATGCAGGGACAATTTGGAAAGCTGTCACAGTTAGTAGTATTACCGCCAATCCAACAGAGCTGTGAGCATTGTAGATCTAGAAGAACAGGACCTGGGCATTACAACAGCAACACTTCTAGAGGCTATAGCTTGATCACATTTTCTACTTATATCTCTACTTAATTTGTTTTGTTAAATTAAACTACTTTTAGAGATACCTTAGGCAATGTTGTATATATCAGTATTCTACTTGGTTAGTGATATTCAATCCTCATCTCTAAGGATACCATCAATAACACTCCAGAAACTACCCAATAAAATGTTTTTGCAACAACTATCAAGCTATACAAAATACAACAAGCCTCATTTCTTGGGACCAAAGGAGTTACCTTGATAGGCTGAACAGAGAAAATTCATAAAACCATATAGAAATATGTATCTGTATACAGCTGTGATCACCATAAGCAGCCTTACCTGGAACTGGGCACTGACACTGGGGGGTTGTTTCTTAGAGCCACCTCTGCTAGACAGCATACTGCGACCAGCCACGGTTTTCATGGACTTCAGATCTCGAAATCCCTTCATTAGGCCAAAAATAAAAGATATATTTATAATATTTCAAAAATACAACTCTTTTTTTTTTCTCATAGATTCATGCGAACCACATAGATATGCACCTATGTCCCAAAGTATTATTATTACTTTAAATAGAACTTAGATAATTTGACAATACTTACCTTGGTAGTTTTTACCTTTGGTTTGAAAGACTTGTTTTTCCTACAGAGAAGAAGAAAAGTGTAAGATATGATATGATACATGCAGTTTTCAATTTCTGCTTTATGAATGCAGTGACCATGTTTTATTACACGAGCAAACCAAAATGCTGTTGACATGTAAAATTAACATATAACATTGCTTGATTATTTTTATAATGACTTTATTATTATCCGAATGGCTGTGGGAATACTTGTCTGCCTGTGTTTCACACTGGAGGAAATAAAGAGGTCTTTAGCAATTTGAAGCCAGAAAAAATCTGCTGCTGAAGTGAAAGCTGCCAGAAGCTTTGTTTGCTTGGATGATTTCACACACACAGATATAATTATCATAGAAATAGATCTCTAGTCAGAACAAGGCAGAAAATCTGAAGCTTTGCCCAATAATTAATAATCAACAGGAAGATCCATATCTTAATTTGTGAAATTGGCCAATATTTTTGTCCATCATATCTTTCTTCCTTCATCATTTAAAAATTATCATAAATTAATATCTACATAAGCATATGAAGACCACCATTACTAAAAGAACATACCCAGTAGACAGCCCCTCCCCCACCCTCCATCCACTTCACAGTCCATGCAGGAAATAGCCAGCCCCATGCTTTACACTGCTCTGGTTACAACACACAACAAACTATTACCAACTGATGACCAGAAATACATTCACTTTCAGTAAGTGTCAAACACTGTCACCCATCCTGCTGACACATGCTCCTGTATGTCTAGTGAAGGAATCATTCCCAATGAAACTATTGTTCTACTTAGATCGATCCAACTCTGTGTGGACTCTGAGTGCACTCATACTAACAGATTAACACACCTCCTCATATCCAGCATATATTAACAGATTAAGGGCATATTCCCATAGATTTTAGATCAATCTATCCCTGTGAGGAGTCTCTCTAGATTACTGTCAGATAATCTGGCTTAAATGTCCGTCCCGCCTACTACAAGCTGTAAGGAGGTAATTAACTTTTGTGCCCGCGCGGCTGACAGCTATTTAGCGTGAACCCCCAGGGAGTTAGGTCGATCTAATTTGGATTGATCTAATCTCTGGGAATGGGGTCTAACACACCTCCTCATATCCAGCATATATAAAATTTGTATTATCACCACCTTTTATGTATTCTACTCAATGCCAGGAGGAAGCGTGTTTATTAGTCTATCTGACTGCATTCAGCAAGAGTCCCCGCCAAGTAGGATCAGTCTATGTAAAATGTTCTTTTCACAGGAAATGAGCCCTACCTATGTCTATACATCTACTACTGTGCACTGTTGTCAACTTGGCTTCTTAATGTACCACAGATCTCTTCAACCTCTGAGAATTTTACTAAACCATGGTCTGCATCACCACAGTATGTCCCCATGTCTGTCATAAATTACCACAACAGAGTTTGAAGAGAAATGTCTTTTCTTTTGAAAATACTGATACCTGTATATATTGGTGCACTATCTACAAACAGCTGTGGTACATCTCAAAGCCTCTGTGTATAAGTCCCCCCCCCTCCCCCTCCCCCTTCTGTCTCTACCACCTACATGAGTACTCTAGCTGCTTTACGCATGGCTTTGGAGTTGTTGGTATAGATGTAACTGTGACGTGCTCTTTGCTGGTCCTCCTCTACCACCTCCTCTATCTTCTCCTCCATACTGGGGAGATCCAAGCCCCCCAGCCGCTCATGCAGTTGCCCCACAGCAGGATCAAGTGTTTGGGATGCAATTAAAGAGGAACGCGGTAAACTACAAGAAGACAAATGGATACACTCCAAGCTTGGACATCTCTCACAGTTGAAGATAAAAAAATAATATAAAAAAGTAATAATAATAATAAAGACATCAAAATGCTCTAAAACTGAAGCATGCTATTACTCGACCAGAGAAAATGCTGACTGGGATTCAAAGGGAATTTTACAATCCTCTCACCATTAACTGACTATGTTACTACATTTGTGTTTCAAGGTTTTCTTTCAGAATTATATAAGTAGTATTGCCAAGTGATAGCCAAACAATGATATCCCCAAACACAAGTTAATTGAATGTTATTTGGAGGTTTTCTGCCTGTTATAAGTTAAAACTCTACCAATCTACTGACTACAATTTTATCCTGGGGACTATTTTATTAGAAAATTATTCAAAGTTCATCATGCAGCCTAACACATATTAGACATTTAACAGTTATAAGTTCTTTTTCTTTTGTTATTTCTTTGAAGTCATTTATTTTATAAAATATACTTTACAATATAGACAGATAAATTTTAAATTGGTCATAACAATAGTGCACTTATCTAATTGGATGCCTAAATCTAAGAATTAATGTCAATAAGTAAAGCCATTATTGCCTTATCACCAAACAGGGCAAGATGACATGCTTTTTACCTATAACTCTAAACTATCACAAAGACTGGCAAATTTATATCTTCAAACTAGATTTCACTTTTGGAATATATATTAATCAAATTATGGGACTGGTAAAGAACTTATGAATTTGAATTTATTTTATATAGACTCCTGATTCCAATTTTACTGGGTGACAAAAATGTTCACTCATTTCAGATTACAATTTTTTTGTTTTCACAGAAAGTGTCAAATGCCAATGCACCATTTGAAATCCAACATTCTAGCCTTTCAAATATTTCATCTTTCTGTTCAAATAAAACATAAATAACTGTCTTCATACAGTATGGTTTCTGAAGCACAACATGCTCTTGAACACACTAGTACAGAGAAGCTGCCCTCAGTGCGGCAAATGTCAGGCAACATGCTTTCCACTTACTTAATTCTGCGTATAGCAGAAAAGGCAAGAGCAACATGAAAGACATCTCTAGAGGAAAATAAAGAATAGAACAAATATGAAAGGAAGAGAAAAAATCCTGAGATAAATTATAGTATTTATGAATAGAATGCCTTTGATCAATAAGGCATCAGCGACAGAATTTCAGGCTCAAACAACAGCAAGTGCAACACCATGTTTTTTTTTTTTTGTTATGAAGACATGTGGCATATAATATGTTATTTCAAGGGCCAACTTATGAACCTCTAAGCTGAAGAGATTGCTGCTGTCCCTGGCTGTATACATACCTGAGAGCACTATCACTGCCTGAGCGTGCTAATTTGACAAACTGCCCTGCTGACTTCTGCCTTCTTAAAACACCAAGTTTGGTACCTGAAACATATCAGATGACCTACATCACATTGCTAACACAACAGAAACAACTTACTCTTATCTAAAGAATAAAAAGAATCATGTCAATATACTAAATATGCAAACTGCATTGAAATTCTAAACTATGAATCTAAAACACAGCTTCATTAGTAAACAATTAAAAAATATTTATGTTAAATCAGATGTTTCTAAAGGTGTCTCTTTCCATAAATCCTAGTAGTTGCTCTTTGGTATTTCTTCTACTTTATCATGCTGTGACTATAATGGGTATGGTGAAGCATATAAAACAAATAATTATATCCAAAAATAAAAGTGCTATTTATAAATTAAAATTTATTAATAAGCCACCACCAATATAGGTTTTTATGATTATATTCTGACTTTCCCATCACTTTATTTCTACCATCACAACACACAGCCATGTTATATCTCCAGCTTTACTTCTACCATCACAACATACAGCCATGTTATATCTCCAGTTTTACTTCTACCATCACAACACACAGCCATGTTATATCTCCAGTTTTACTTCTACCATCACAACATACAGCCATGTTATATCTCCAGTTTTACTTCTACCATCACAACACACAGCCATGTTATATCTCCAGTTTTACTTCTACCATCACAACATACAGCCATGTTATATCTCCAGTTTTACTTCTACCATCACAACACACAGCCATGTTATATCTCCAGTTTTACTTCTACCATCACAACATACAGCCATGTTATATCTCCAGTTTTACTTCTACCATCACAACACACAGCCATGTTATATCTCCAGCTTTACTTCTACCATCACAACATACAGCCATGTTATATCTCCAGTTTTACTTCTACCATCACAACACACAGCCATGTTATATCTCCAGCTTTACTTCTACCATCACAACATACAGCCATGTTATATCTCCAGTTTTACTTCTACCATCACAACACACAGCCATGTTATATCTCCAGCTTTACTTCTACCATCACAACATACAGCCATGTTATATCTCCAGTTTTACTTCTACCATCACAACACACAGCCATGTTATATCTCCAGCTTTACTTCTACCATCACAACATACAGCCATGTTATATCTCCAGTTTTACTTCTACCATCACAACACACAGCCATGTTATATCTCCAGCTTTACTTCTACCATCACAACATACAGCCATGTTATATCTCCAGTTTTACTTCTACCATCACAACACACAGCCATGTTATATCTCCAGCTTTACTTCTACCATCACAACATACAGCCATGTTATATCTCCAGTTTTACTTCTACCATCACAACACACAGCCATGTTATATCTCCAGCTTTACTTCTACCATCACAACATACAGCCATGTTATATCTCCAGTTTTACTTCTACCATCACAACACACAGCCATGTTATATCTCCAGCTTTACTTCTACCATCACAACATACAGCCATGTTATATCTCCAGTTTTACTTCTACCATCACAACACACAGCCATGTTATATCTCCAGCTTTACTTCTACCATCACAACATACAGCCATGTTATATCTCCAGTTTTACTTCTACCATCACAACACACAGCCATGTTATATCTCCAGCTTTACTTCTACCATCACAACATACAGCCATGTTATATCTCCAGTTTTACTTCTACCATCACAACACACAGTCATGTTATATCTCCAGCTTTACTTCTACCACCACAACCCATAGCCATGTTATATCTCCAGTTTTACTTCTACCATCACAACATACAGTCATGTTATATCTCCAGTTTTACTTCTACCATCACAACATACAGCCATGTTATATCTCCAGCTTTACTT
>NW_019776105.1:45184-47684 GCF_001039355.2 Lingula anatina | reverse complement strand
ACTTACCTGTGTCTGATAATTGACATTGTTTATCCTATGTTATCTACCTACCTGTGTCTGATAATTAACATTGTTTATCCTATGTTATCTACCTACCTGTGTCTGATAATTAACATTGTTTATCCTATGTTATCTACCTACCTGTCTGATAATTAACATTGTTTATCCTATGTTATCTACCTACCTGTGTCTGATAATTAACATTGTTTATCCTATGTTATCTACCTACCTGTGTCTGATAATTAACATTGTTTATCCTATGTTATCTACCTACCTGTCTGATAATTAACATTGTTTATCCTATGTTATCTACCTACCTGTGTCTGATAATTAACATTGTTTATCCTATGTTATCTACCTACCTGTCTGATAATTAACATTGTTTATCCTATGTTATCTACCTACCTGTGTCTGATAATTAACATTGTTTATCCTATGTTATCTACCTACCTGTGTCTGATAATTGACATTGTTTATCCTATGTTATCTACCTACCTGTGTCTGATAATTGACATTGTTTATCCTATGTTATCTACCTATCTGTGTCTGATACTTGACAATGTTTATCCTATGATATCTACCTACATGTGTCTGATAATTGACATTGTTTATCCTATGTTATCTACCTACCTGTGTCTGATACTTGACAATGTTTATCCTATGTTATCTACCTACCTGTGTCTGATACTTGACAATGTTTATCCTATGATATCTACCTACCTGTGTCTGATACTTGACTTTGCCAGCATAATGCTGAATGGTAAAACTACTCTCCCTCAGCTGTGGAGCTTCATAATAAGGGTTCCCCTTGTGAGCCGTGTGAAACTTGGTCAGCAAAGTCTCATTGGTAGCTCCAGGGAAATTGCACTCTTCATCCAGTAAGTGAAACAGTCCATGTGGCTTTTTGGCAAACAGATCCAGACATCCTGTGTTATCTATAAACTCTATGTTCTTCCACTGAATTCCTTCTCTTTGATACTCTTCCTGTTCATAAACAAAGGTTGAAAGAAAAACATATATAGCTATAATAAAGTATATCACATATAAAAGTAATATTAGAAGAGAACAGAGGTGCTGAAAACTAACAACATCAGTCATGTTTACACGCAAGAATTAAAATCATATAACAGGCTCAATCTAGAACAAAAAATGTCACAAAAAAAGCTATGTACTTTCATTGCAGGAACACTTTTTTCTGTGAAAATTTATTATATTTCTTCACAAATTCACTTTCATCTCCAGAATATTTTCCCTCCTCACCTGCTCAAACTTGAAGATATGCTGGTTAAAGTAGTACTGTAAGTGTTCATTGGCATAATTGATACAAAACTGCTCAAAGCTGTTCTTGGTGAAGTCCTCAAATCCAAAGATATCTAGCACTCCTATAGAATTGCCCTGATGGAAGAAGAGAAATATTTTCAGTTTGCAGTGTCCTATACAAATATACTATATATTATTCTACATACAAAGCATTATTCACTAAGGAAAATGCCAAGTAACCCATTGTGATTTAAATATATAATGTAAAAGCTAAAACCCATTGTCTAAAAGTTAAATATCAAGAAAGTGGATTCCCTATAATGCAAATTGACCACTTCTACTGGTTTCTTATGCAACTTAAATTAAGTTGACATGCCAAGGTATAAACCTAATATAGCACTCGATCAGCCACAAAAGAGCTTTAAAGCTAGTTTTTTTCAAATACCTGGTCATGACAGGGGCGGATTAAGGCCGTCTTCTGGGTCTTCCAGAAGACGGTCAGATATTCAAGTTTACATTGACGGGTATCTATCTCTTTCTGTTGATGACGGTCAAAAATGGAGCATGGATCAACAAATCTAATATGGAAGACTGTCATAAAACATCTCTGGATCCGCCCTTGCATAATTTGATCTACTTATCCATCCATTCATTCAGTTTGAGAAAGTCAACCATAATAATATATGGTACATTACTGCTGTCTTCACAATAGCACAGTTATTAAAATGATATGCAGAAAACAACTGAGAGTTATATATATACCAAAGATTTTTACAGGAAATATGAAACTATACCCTTCGGTATTCTTTTTAAGTACTAATATTTGAGATTGTATGGTGGCATTTGTTCTACATCTAGATTCTTGTTTTACTTCACAAGATCCCATGCCAAAATGACTCCCAGTGTTGTTCCACTTTTGTGGTCTTCATTACCTGGTGATTCTTCTGTAGTACTATCCAGTCAAATAGAGCACCATACATTACCTGATGTTCTTTATGATCCTTCTTAGCCAGTAGAGAGTGGTTCACCTGTAGTACTATCCAGTCAAATAGAGCACCATACAGATATTACCTGATGTTCTTTATGATCCTTCTTAGCCAGTAGAGAGTGGTTCACCTGTAGTACTATCCAGTCAAATAGAGCACCATACAGATATTACCTGATGTTCTTTATGATCCTTCTTAGCCAGTAGAGAGTGGTTCACCTGTAGTACTATCCAGTCAAATAGAGCACCATACAG
>NW_019776105.1:29564-43296 GCF_001039355.2 Lingula anatina | reverse complement strand
ACACACACACACACACACACACACACACACACACACACACACACACACAGTTTTAAAATTTACTGGCCCACAGCAAAACCAATGGCTATAAATAAACTAATTAACAACATGTAACCTGCCTGCCCTCCATTATACTGGCATTTAGCAACGGCCATTATTATTATTATTATTATTATTATTATTATTATTATTATTATTACATGCCTGCCTTCCATAATACTTGCATTTAGCAAGGGCCATTATTATTAGGATTCCCCATAGGGGAATACTATTGTTTTTCCTGTTCTTCTTCTTATTATTAAGATTCCCCATAGGGGAATACTATTGTTTTTGGTATTCTTCTTCTTCTTCTTATTATTATTATTATTTTTCGTCAAAAAATTTCTTTCTAAAATTCTTAAAAAAATTCATACTGATAGCCTATGAAAAGTTATTCCGGTCCACTCAATTTTTTTGACCTTGACCTAATTTTCAAGGTCACAGAGCCTTTTAAAGTGAAATTTTTGCAAATTTCAAAATGCAATATCTCCTAGAATTTTCAACATTTTGACAAATCCTTTCACAGGTGAGGTCACACAATAATTCTATATCAAGTGACCTAATTTTAGGAAAGTAGGTCAGGTCAAGGTCAACTTATTGCAAAATATGCTCCAGGAGGTTGACACTCGGCAGGTGGTAAACCAGATGTCACAGAGCCACAAGGATGATGTGAAAAGTTGCCCTAGATATCTATCCAGTGCAGTATCTAATAATATTCACAATTGACTGATTAGTTTTTTTAATATAGATTTTTAAATATTAAAGATGCATACAAAGTCGATTTTTTGCCACAGAAACCAACCAAATGTCAGCATATAGTTTCAAGTAGTATAACTAAGAGAATTACCAAAAAGCATTGTTTAATTTGACCCAAAAATGATGTTTGAACAGATTTTTCTGCTAGCATTTTATGCTGTATGTCAATGGGGCAGAAAAGTAGGTCACGAAAGTAGGTTAAATTTCCGACCAAAAATTTAAAGAAAGGAGCAGTCTAAAGCACTTTTATGGCTGATAGAGTGATCTATTCAGTTTATCCCTTGGCATGTCAAATTTATTTGAGTCGTAAAAGAAACTAGTAGAAGTGGTTTACATGTGTTACTGGGAATCCACACTCCACCGATGCTCGGTTAGTATGTACCTTTAATAATTTCACAGAAATAGTGACTGTCAATTTCTCCATGAAATATTGATTTTTTGTGATAACATGCTATAGTAAACTACCCCAAACATATACCCAACACCCCCAAATCAAATGTCAAATTTGACCTTGACCCTCATTTTCAAGGTCATTCAGCTATTTCATGGAGAAATATTGAAGTGGGCTAAAAGTGATGTTTTGTTGACCCCCCCCCCCAATTTGCACATGCTCTTTCAGAATATGGGGTCAAATTTAACCCATGACCTTCACATGACCTTGTAAGAGCGTTTCCACACCTATTTTGCAGGGGAATCCTCCGCCACTGGCTTAAGCCAGTTGCAGTCTAGTTATTATTATCATTGCAGTCTTCATGCCTTTGGCAAATAGAAATCTGTCTCAAATACTACTTATTCTGATTCTTAATTTTTGTTATTCACAACAATAACAATACAAAAAATCAGACATCAACAGAAAAGTTTAATACTTCACATAATATTTCACTTTGATTTTTCCAAAAAATCAGCACCAGCTTCAGAAATATGCTTATATTTAAATTACATTCTTCATTCTGTAATCAATAATCACAATATGTTCATATTATACTCACATCCTCCATTTCTGTTAGGGATTATCATAATATGTTCATATTATACTCACATCCTCCATTCTGTAAGGGATTATCACTGTTTCCTCACCCGCAGTTGTCTTTTTCATTGTAAGGGCTTCTACTAAAGTTTCTTCTTTCACCTAATAGAAATAGTCCTCAATTCAAAAACATGTATACATAAACAGGACAGTACTACACTTAACTACAATACATTAAGTATATCATGAAAACATAAGCTTGAGAGATTATAATTCTAAAAGTTCACAAGCCATTTAAAAATATAACTGTGTGCAAATCCAGACTCCAATAATTAAACATGTGAAAAACTTAACCAAAATTTTGTCACTACAAAAACATACTTTAGGAGATGTGAATCTGACAAAGCTTTTATAAATATGTTTCCTTAGCACCTAAGACTGATGTAAAAATCATGTTGGCTTCTAATGAATTTTTCAAGAACAACACTGTTTTCAAGTTTTGACCATAACTGTATGATCTCAGAGGAATTAGATTTAGAACTTTCCTCAAGCTGTCGCTTCAGTAATATTCACATGTTACCTTCAACAAGCCAGAAATGACCTGGACACTTTCTATATTCTTTATATAGACTGCCTCATCATGGTGGATCTCTGACTTCTGTAATGAAAGACCTGACAACCATTAACTATTGACACCAATTTTATATATTCTTTATATAGACTACCTCATCATGGTGGATCTCTGACTTCTGTAATGGAAGACCTGACAATCATTAACTATTTACATCAATTTTATATATACTTTATATAGACTACCTCATCATGGTGGATCTCTGACTTCTGTAATGGAAGACCTGACAATCATTAACTATTTACACCAATTTTATATCAGCATTCATTAATTGGTTGTGTATACCATTAAAAACAGTTAGACTGACATTGAGGATTGACCTTTATCTAAATAATTTACTAGCATGGTTACATGTTGAAGTTCTAAAGTATCAATATTTTACAGGTAAATGCCACAAATTTATCCGTCATCAAAACATTAAACTCTACATTTCTCAGGTGTAAGAGCACACATTAAAATATAACTAGATCAAATGTTAGAAACCAAATCTTTTTAACTCTACATTTCTTAGGTGTAAGAGCACACATCAAAATATAACTAGATCAAATGTTAGGAAGCAAATCTTTTTAAACTCTACATTTCTCAGGTGTAAGAGCACACATCAAAATATAACTTGATCAAACGTCAAGAAGCAAACCTTTTTATATTCTATATTTCTCAGGTGTAAGAGCACACATCAAAATATAACTAGATCAAACGTTAAGAAGCAAACCTTTTTAAATTCTATATTTCCAGGTGTAAGAGCACACATCAAAATATAACTAGATCAAACGTTAAGAAGCAAACCTTTTTAAATTCTATATTTCTCAGGTGTAAGAGCACACATCAAAATATAACTAGATCAAATGTTAGAAACCAAATCTCTTTAACTCTATATTTCTTAGCTGTGAGAGCACACATCAAAATATAACTAGATCAAATGTTAAGAAGCAAACCTTTTTAAATTCTATATTTCCCAGGTGAAGCACTGCAGACAGGACTGAGAAGACCCTGAAAAGAAACAAATAATGTACATTTTTAAATATCTTGCATACACATCATTCACACAGCACTTTACATGTTTAGGACTGCTTCTACGTCCTTTAACCCTCCCAACTGGCTTTTACAAAAACAATACCAGATAGTTATGTTAGAGATGTGCTAGACACTATAGGTAATGCACATCTCTCACAGTATGAAGCAGTTTTTTTTCCAGTGGTTAGCCCGCAGGCCTTACCTTCTCTGGGTTTCTGTGGAGAACCCCACAATTTCCATGGACTGTTTTAGCCGAGCAAACTCATGGGCCTCATCCACTCCCTCTAGGGTATGGCACTGGCTCTGTAGTAGAGAGCAGATTATGAAATATTTGAAACCAATAGTAACCAAGGTATGCTTATTCCAAGAAGAAGAATGATACCATATAAAAAGATCTGAATACAGTGTATCACATTGCAATTTTAGTAACTAAATACACGAACATTCATCTAATGGGATTTCTTAAGCTTAAGTTACATGTTTATCCTACCTGCCGTAAATAATGGAAGTCATCTGGATCTGACAAACACAGAGATTCTTTCTCGTGTTCCGTGGCACCAGCAAGAAGATAATAAAATACATGATAGTTCCTGAAATCAAGACAACAAACATGTTACTGATATTAAGTCAGGTTGGGTGGTTATTTATTTGTCAAAAGTTAAGAAGCCAAGGAGAAATAGTGCTCAATTTGATGAACAATTTCTGAAGGTAAATTATCTGAGACTGAGAAGGTAAATTACAACATTAAGGATGCTTCATGGAAACCTCCATTTTGGGGAGTTTATGGTAGTTTGGGGGGTTTATCTTTTTAAACTGGGAAAGAAGCTTGGAAAGATAAAGCATGATCCTGGGGCACTTTAAAATTTGAGCAGGATACCACTAAGAAGACAAAAGAAAATGATTTGGTCTACAAATGATGATGCTGGAATGTATGTTTAATAACATGGAAAAATATTCATGAATTATACTACCAAGTAAAACTCCCTGTTTACCAACTCATTTTACCTTACCTTTCATTGTGGGCCTGTGATACAATTCTTGACTTTTCCAACAGATATTGTTCTACCACAGCACTGAAAAATAAACAAAGATTTATATCCAAATTACACTCATTCATTAAATGATCACAAAACCATTCTTACTCACTTTAGTCACTAACAAAGAAATTCAAATCAACATATTACATCATAGAAATATGAGAACTGATGAAACCATCATCAATCAGGATATATAAGGAGGCATTCCTCATCTCACTGGTTATCCAGTACAGGTACTTATATGTTATTGTTTTTAAGCCCCACATTTGTTATCAACTTTTCTCCATGCGTCAAACAGAAAATACACCAATGTACTTAAAAAGCTTTATTTCAATTCTTCTTATCTTATCCCCAAAACTCAGTTATTTCATTAAATCAACGTCTGAACATTTCACTAAAGCTAATATGATGTGCACTTCAAATTTTGTTTGATGCAGATGACTGACAGCAAAATCTAGCACCTCTACAGAAGCCTACCTGAGCCCTGCCACCCATCACACACAAATTTGTCTGACATTTAAAATGGTGAACTTTTCTTGAAAGATTTGCTGTAAAGGTTATACTTAGACATTGCATTCAAGGATAGGAAAGATTATTTCTGGAGAGGGGAGAAAAGGCAAACAAATTACAGATCATCAGCTAATTATGACCAGAAACCTCTTTATTTCACCCTGAAGATCTCATGCTGAGTAACTACAGACCTATTTACCTGTCTGGTCTCCACGCTGTATACAATAACTGTCCCTAATAACTAGGCCTTCCTACTGCTTACATGAATTTCAAAATATTAAATCCTAAAATATGGATGCTTTGGAGGTTTGCTACTTGAAACTGTCGTACAAAGGTAATCTAAAGGTGATTACTATCTTTTTAGGGTGGTTCAACTGTCCTGTGTGTGGGGAAAAAAACCTTAGGACCAAATAAAAAATTTCTTGGAGTTATTGGGTCTAACCCAGTTTACAAACACAGCAAAATAACAAAGTCACGCGCCTCAACATAGATCCACTGATCAGCTGAAATTAAGATTAGCAAAATCAAGCCATTTCATTAAGATGTACCACTTGAACTCATAACCCTATCAAAACAGAGCATACTTCCAGGATCTCCTTCCAGCTAGAAAATGCCAGTCTTTACATTCAAGATGGCAGGCACACATTCCAGGTGCAGGTGTTCCACCACCTGGGCAACCATCTGCCCCTGGTTGGTGAACAAATTGTCTGTGTGATAGCATTTAAATATCTAACTAGGTCATCTCTACACAAATAAATCATAAGTTGGAGAGGCAAGTAAATGTCAGATTCTTAACAGTTCTTGGAAATTCTCTATGAAGAATTTGTATCTGATGATATTTTTGTTACCATACAGCGAACATGTCCCAATATGTTTTATCTGAAAGAATTTAATGGCATGGTGTGACATTGGGACAATCTGGGGTGGGGTGGGGTGGGTGGGGGTGGAGTTGGGTTGAGGGTGGGGGTGGGTGGGGGTGGAGTTGGGTTGAGTGGGGGTGGGTGGGGGTGGAGTTGGGTTGAGGGTGGGGGTATTTTCAATAGTAATTGTATTCAGCCCACTAACAATTCTGTTATATAGAGGAAATTTTCAATATGTATGGCTATTGATCATATTAGTGTAAGAATGAGGGCCACAAATAGCTCACTTTACGGGTGAACAACTCATCAGTGACAGTATTAGCCCTATGGCTCCATGTTTGGCAAAAAGAAGTATAACTACAATAGTCACCTACAATAGGACCTGTAGACTTCCTCAAGTTTTAAGTTAAAGCTACATAATGAGCCACAGTAAATACCCTGTACCATATACAGTCTATTAAGTCTATGAATGACCTTCCTTACCCATGCACCATTCCATTTTCCTTATAGTTGACTTCAATAAACTTGCCAAATCTACTGGAGTTATTGTTGTGGACAGTCTTCGCATTGCCAAATGCCTGCAACAAAGAATAAGTAAATAATTCTATAACACCTACATGACTAATATAAGAAGTAATTACAGGATACAAATGCATTTACATCACCTGAAAGACTAATACAAACACATTAGTGTGTCAGGATCAACATGTTAATCCTTCAGAGCTGCCAGATGTCAGATGCTTGTCAATGTCACCTTGAAATGGGCCCAATTCTACTCTGGGACCACAACTTAAAGTTTCTTGGACTTTCAGATGAGCACCAACTTTACGACCACAACTAAAAGAGATTCTTGGACCTTGCAATGGGCCCCAACTCTATTCTGGGACCACAACTAAACGTTTCTTGAATCTTGAAATGGGCCCCAACTCTGGGACCACAACTAAAAGTTTTTTGGACCTTGAAATGGGCCCCAACTCTGGGACCACAACTAAAAGTTTTTTGGACCTTGAAATGGGCCCCAACTCTGGGACCACAACTTAAAGTTTTTTGGACCTTGAAATGGGCCCCAACTCTATTCTGGGACCACAACTAAAAGTTTTTTGGACCTTGAAATGGGCCCCAACTCTGGGACCACAACTAAAAGTTTTTTGGACCTTGAAATGGGCCCCAACTCTGGGACCACAACTAAAAGAGAACCTCGGACCTTTAGATGGGCCCCAAGTTATGGACCACATCTGAAAGAGTTTCCCAAATTTGAGATGGGCCCTTATTTATGCAGAATAATATTCTTAAGCAGGATTTATGTTCTCCACATGCTAACTACAAAAACCATGCTGAATTCTATCTATAGTCAAACTTCCATTTCTGTAAAAAATTGAGAGTAACTGGAAAACAATTATCCACTAGAATCATAGGTATAAATCATCCAAGATGTAATTTCTTTTTACAATAAGTTCCTCCCAGTGCCAGAGACAAACCCATCAAGTCTCAGATATAGATAACATTCACATGGTAAACTGCCTAATTTACCACACTGTTAACGCATTCTGAATCTGCAGGATTTTTTCTCTACCAAACACCATAAAATCCCATGAGCAAGCAAAGCCCGTTGACCAAGATCTTCAGGGCATAACTTTCCTGCTGAGGTTCACATAATATCAATAAAAGCATAACCCATAGCAAGGAAGATGTCAAGCAGAGAGCAGCCTTACATTTTTATTGTGAAAAAGGTTGCTGCCCTTCATTCCTTTCTCAGATGGTTTGAAGATGGAATTCAGGAGGTGAACTATTTTTTCTGCTGAAGATTGTTGGAGATAAATAACAGGGCTCATAAATGATAACTGCCAGTTGCTATCATGAGCTGTAAATTTGGGAGCACAATTTTGTTGGGTTTCTTAAAATTTTCTTGGCTAGAGTCATTAATTTGGGCATATGTGTTCACAAACTTGAGGCTTATTTTCGCAAACGCCTAATCCCTTTATAAGGCCTGGTTAAAGCTTATGCAGATTTTGTGTTTTATTTAGAAAAGAACTGAGCATGATGAATGGCCACACAAATCTAACTATGTATCTATGTTTAAAAAAGAAACCCAGGTTACCAGTAAAGACATGTCAGTCAAGATGCTCAACACAGGAGAGTTTTGATCAGTCAATTCAAACCATATTTTATAAAATTTCTATTCAGTGCTGGGGGTCCATTAGGTCATATAAAATAACATGTAAAAGCCATGCCACACTAATGACCCTACTGGTAGTGTATTTACAAGGACACCACCCCACCCTGTGACTCATATAGAAATGTTGTAGACTGCATGGGATATTTTTGAGTTTTAATTCAAGGACTAGATTTGCATGCATGTTTGCCAAAGTTTACTCACAGGCTGTTCAATTCTAGGCCCATGACATAACCCTGCTCAATAACATAATTTTAGCTTCAACTTTTTATTTTAGGTTTCTCAAAGTGGAAAATCTTAACTTCACTTAATTATTCATTTGTGTCAGAGATCAAAATAAACCAAGAGGAATATATTTTGTATTTCAACCTGGAACTATATTATACACAAATTTTGTCAATTGTATGAATATTGAGCACAGCTTGGTCTAAAACTATGAATGAAGTGGAATAATGGGAATGTCAATGAATTCACTGCTACTTTAACACTCTCTACAGTCCTTTATTAAAAACTAGGAATGAAGTGGATTAATAAGGATGTCAATGAATTCACTGCTACTTTAACACTCTCTACAGTCCTTTATTTAAAACTAGGAATGAAGTGGATTAATGAGGATGTCAATGATTTCACTGCTACTTTAACACTCTCTACAGTCTTTTATCATGTAAGGCTATGTTTTACTGAAAAAAATGCCACCAATTTAACTTTATAAAAACAACTGCAACAGGTATCACTTAAATAAACTGAAGGGACAAAAATTATTCAGCTCACTGCAAAAAGTGAGGAGTGATAAGAGAAGGCAAGCATGCCCTGCAGACCACAACTCCTACACAAACAGTACAAATATATACAATACACTGGAGAGGTAGGTGTGTCTACCTCATAACATCAGCCATTTTTTTACCCAAAAACTCATTTCTCATGCTAACACAGAAAAGTAAATTTCTAATGATGATCAATCAAGTTTGTGGGGAGCTTTAACATCATGTGCAGCATTTTTGTTTTCAAACTGAACGATTCTGAATAACATAAGCATTGCCACACGATTCATATCTGATTTGAAGGATCAATGAGAATCCACAAAAAAATTGATAGAAGATCACATCTTTCTTTCTTCAAAGTTGATATCAATATTTGTGCTTTGACTCATGTGACACTGACTGTCATAACATGATGAAAAGAGAGCTCAACACAACATAAAAGCAAGTTGGTTTGACTCAGTTTACAGACACCAACATGGTATACAAACCCAGGACTTTGTTCACTAAAATGTGCTGCAAATGTATCTATAAAAAATTATGAAACCTCACATCAACATGGCCCTATTCATTCATTTAAAGGCTAATATTTCAAATGACAAATTTTTTTCACTTTACTCCAGTGCCTCAAATCATTCTAGATGTGTTCATGACCGAGCTTCAATCTGAAAGAAATATCTATCTTCTTCAACGTGAAAATTAATCAAATATCACTTTGTGCATGAATACATTTTGAAACTTATTTCCCCAAAAAATCTTGGTTTTAGTAATGCCCTAGCCAGCATATTTTCAGTTCCCTGGTAAATTTCTGAAACAGAAAAATACATTATTCTTTGAAATAAATTCTAGTCCAAAATAAATATATTTTTAAAATGGGAATACTTCAAAACACATGCATAGACAAGCATACTAAATTAATTTCTGATGAAAGTGCTAATTTTATATTTCAGAAATAAACAATGTACAAAGATTACACTATACATGCACGCACACACACATGCACACTTATACGTATGAATTACCTCCAGTACTGGTCCAGCACCAAGGACGGTCTGCTCCACCCCGCTCACATGCACGCACACACACACTCTTACGTATAATTTACCTCCAGTACTGGTCCAGCACCAAGGATGGTCTGCTCCATCCCGCTCACATGCACGCACANAACATGTTCTCTATTTCTCTATAAAGAAGTATAATCTACAGAGAGGTCCAAGTACAGCACCTGTACAGACATGATATCACTCAGTTTACAGACACCAACATGGTATACAAACCCAGGACTTTGTTCACTAAAATGTGCTGCCAATTTATCTATAAAAAATTATGAAACCTCACATCAACATGGCCCTATTCATTCATTTAAAGGCTAATATTTCAAATGACAAATTTTTTTCACTTTACTCCAGTGCCTCAAATCATTCTAGATGTGTTCATGACCGAGCTTCAATCTGAAAGAAATATCTATCTTCTTCAACGTGAAAATTAATCAAAAATCACTTTGTGCATGAATACATTTTGAAACTTATTTCCCAAAAAAATCTTGGTTTTAGTAATGCCCTAGCCAGCATATTTTCAGTTCCCTGGTAAATTTCTGAAACAGAAAAATACATTATTCTTTGAAATAAATTCTAGTCCAGAATAAATATATTTTTAAAATGGGAATACTTCAAAACACATGCATAGACAAGCATACTAAATTAATTTCTGATGAAAGTGCTAATTTTATATTTCAGAAATAAACAATGTACAAAGATTACACTATACATGCACGCACACACACATGCACACTCATACGTATGAATTACCTCCAGTACTGGTCCAGCACCAAGGACGGTCTGCTCCACCCCGCTCACATGCACGCACACACACACACTCTTACGTATAATTTACCTCCAGTACTGGTCCAGCACCAAGGATGGTCTGCTCCATCCCGCTCACATGCACGCACACACACACACATGCACACTCTTACGTATAATTTACCTCCAGTACTGGTCCAGCACCAAGGATGGTCTGCTCTACTCCACTCCCATGGAGGCCTTTCTGGCTGAGTGCCGTGAGATGATGCAGCAGTAGGTTTGTACTCTCTGTCTTTCCACTGCCACTCTCCCCTGAGATCACTATACACTGGTCTGATTTCTCATGTAACATTGTATGATAAGCAGCATCTGCTATGGCAAATATATGGGGAGGTAAGTCACCCAACCTTCGATTCTGGTACATGTTCACATATTTTGGATTGTAAATAGGAAAGAATTTAAAAGGATTAACAGCTATGAGAATGGATCCTACATATGTGTATATGTTTCCATTACTAAATCTAAGTTTCAAATTTTCCATTAGTGTCACTTCATTCAAATCTGGGAGATTGCACAAATCAGGATAATCCTTTCCACTTCTCTGTTTTAAAAATGAGCTGAGGAAAGTATCCACTGGGTTGGGTTCAGCATATTCCACCCAAGACCCTGTCCTACTGGAAGTTCTGTCCCCTTTTTTCCGTAGATAAAATCTGTACTCTGTCACCTGACTGGGGGGGTCCAGTGTCGAGGGCAGGATATCAGCAGCCGCCATCGGCCTCGGCCATAACAACTGGATCCTGACTGGCGTTTCATTAGGTAACAATCTCCTTTCTTTACACAACTGTCCACCAGAGACAAAGACTTCAGCTAACTCAAAATGTTCTGCCTTTCCCAGAGCTAACTTGGCCACTGCAATCCTGACCACCTCCAGGGCCTGTGTTGTCTTTTCAGCCTCCACACTGGTGAATTCTGTCTCCTGGCTTAGCGGCCCCATGTGGACGCGCACCATAAACGTCTCCAGGCTCAGTCTCCGGCCTTGAAGTGTGTCAGGAGGCGAGGCCACTGGACGCCTGGGATACATTAGATCCATCACTACTAATCAGCTACCTCCTCTACATCAACTGGAGGGGAGTGCATGGTGTGGGGGACTGGGTATGGAGAGACTTCATATAGTGCACTACATCTTCAGCCATATCTGGTTCCTAGATAGTCTGATCCCAATCCATTGAGAGGTATGGTATGGCATGGATCCCTAGAACACAGAAACAGAACTGGAGTTAAACTCATGTAAAAGCCTTCATTATAGAACTGATGAAGATGAAAGGGTTTCATGTTTACCTGTGGACTTTAATAGTCCTGAGCTTTATCTTGGCCTGTCTGTCATACCTGGAGTAGATCTAGATAACATTTAATAACTATACAATTCTGTGTGAAGTACTGCTGCAGTTGAATATAGATTCCATTTGACAGTGTGTGTGGGAGAGAAAGATTTTGTTTAGGTGCAAAGGAACTGGACAGTTTATTTCCATGGATAATATCTAGTTAGAATTTCATTCTGAAATGTGATTATTTTAAAAGTCCTTTGTTCTCTATCATCCCGAGTTTCAGAGTTCTGACACTGTCTCTCCTTTACCTAGTTGATATATTATAAAGCTTCTGTACATGCCAACATTTGGCACCAGATCAGAAGGATTCCTTTACCATCCATAAAAAAAGATCAACAGCAGACAAATCCCTGGATATGAGCTCCTGTTTCTGAGAAATTCCTACTCACATGTTGATATTAGGTTAACTTGCTAAATTGCCCTATAACATATGGTTACTAGCACGCTACCCAAAGGTTGGGAAATAACCAAAAATAATGTTTAACAGAGATATAGGTTTACATTGCATTCCACAGAAACAATACACTCATATATTAAGCATATAACTGCAATAATTCCAGATAGCCTGTTGATCCATTACACTTGATTGATTTCCATTATGGTGGGGTGCCTATAATCACTCTATTTCTTCTCCTGGAAACTCATTGTGCAGCTTGCTGTACATTGAGATGTGGACTCAGTTCAATAGTCTATAGATCTATAAATTCTTCTTGTCCATTAATTTTCCTGTCAAAATCTCCCCCCAGGCAGAGCAATGTGAGCTTTAGGATAACAGAAAACCTCTGCAAGACCCCAAGTTGCTTTCAGCTATTCTATAGACACAAGGAGGGAGAACCCAGAGAAACAGATTATCAACACATTAAACAATTTATGAACTAACAAAACAATTTAAATTTCCTTTTAAAAATTCATTCACTATCAAAAAAGCAAATATACTCAAATTACGTTTCAATTTTTAAAATCAAGCATTATGGTTTCAACAATATTAGTTACTATTTTTAACATCCAAATTACAATTTTTAAAAGCTATTTTGTGGTGAGATGTATATAAAAGGTAATTAAGAAAATTCTTCTTTCTTGAAATATGTGCATAATGATACTACTAGTACTAGTAAGCAACATATAGTCCTGGAATGGAACATAATTGCTATTCAAAATATCAGCAGCCAAATTAAAGATTCAGAACAAATTTAATCTGTCTTATGAACTAAATTAAAAACCATGCAGCCTACCTTCAAAGTTTCTGTTAACTCCAAACTATAGGGATGTCTTTTTACCATGAGACTGAAAAAAATAACAGTATATTCTTGGTATAAAAAATAAGCATGATTCCCTGAATGCTTTAAGAAATTTGAACCCAAAGAAATATTTCCCCAGAGGCCTCTCATAAACTATAGCAGTGGCTGTCGAAAAGAATGTTTCGAATGACATGAGCAGGATTTTCTCCCCTTTCATCATTCTAAGCAATATACCTCTTTCCAAGACTGACAAATAAACATTCCTAGTATCCGACACGGGAACATTTATCTAACAGTGTATTTATAGCCAAGGTTATCCCTAGAAATTAATTCTGTGAATCAATCTATCAAAGGGAAATCTGGTTTGCAGGAGGGCAATATGAAGCTCTGTGTACCAGTTGTACTCTCCACCTGGGGCATTACATTAGGTTAACATGGACCAGATGGATACTCAAGGAACTCATTGCATACAAATATCCCCCCCCCCCCCCACCTGAGGTTAACATGTACCAGATGGATACTTCAGGAACTTATTGCAGACAAACCCTCCGTCCCCCCCCTT
>NW_019776105.1:0-28988 GCF_001039355.2 Lingula anatina | reverse complement strand
CATGGACCAGATGGATACTCTAGGAACTTATTGCAGACAAACCCTGCACCCCCCTCCCCCAGGTTAACATGTACCAGATGGATACTCTAGGAACTCACTGCAGACAAACCCTGCCCCCACCTCCCTTTTATCTTGCTCTTCTGAATGATGTTCTTACCTGCACTGCAAAAACATATCATCCTAATGTTCTTTCTTTGTTGTATGAAATCATCTCTTTGAACAAAGAAAGTTGATGGCTATGGCACTGTTTCATTATATCTGTGTCATTGTTGAAATATTCAAGGACAAAGCAAAGTCACAAGTAATTAAGAAATGGCTGATATAGAGTTGGTAAGCCTATATCAATATTAATTCTATCATTTCACCAACACAGATGCAATTTATGAACTATCTCTGTTCACAGCAGCCATAAATATGTATACAGGAACAGCAGCAAACAATAACGGGTAATGACAGGTCAGCCTGCAGAAAGATTCTTCCAAAAGCAGGACTGTACTTCAATCTGATCAAGGGTTTTCAAGAAACAAAAGCAGTGACATCATCCTTTGGCATATCTTCCCTAGCAAATGTTGCAACCCTGTTTTCTTGGTACAGCATCATTGCAATTTGATTTGACAGAGAGCTCTTTACCAATAAGTCTTTGGGCATTTATTGCCCATTGAGTGTAAATTGTGATTTGTCTTCTGCAATTTCCTGCTTTGTTGGAGTCTAGATATCTGTTTATGAGCACACAAAATTGCATTGAGTCATACTCAGTCAACAATGTGGTTATATTTTAAGACCAGAGCGACCTCCCACACAAAGCACTTTAGGTCTGGCATCCCTCTCCCCTTAAAGTCAAAAACTACCATAACAGAAATAAAGTCTCTCTCTTTTAATTAATATAAAACTCAAATGTAAGATTTCTAATGACATATTTTCACATGATGCACTTATGTATATACATAAGGTCAACTTAAATCAGCCTCAAGTACTTTCAGTAGGAGCCAAGCCACTGGATGACCCCATGTGATTGGTCAGTGAGGAAATGACCACAGGTAATGGTTGACCAGACAGACAGATCATCACTGTAACACTGGTATACAGGAAATGGTTGACCAGACGGACAGACCATCACTATGGGTGCATTCCCAGAGATTTAGATCAATCCAGAGATTTAGATTTAGATCGACCTAACTCCCCGAGAGTTCACGCTAAATTGCAGTCAGCTGAGCGGTCACCATAGTTAATTACCCCCTTACAGCTTTTAGTAGGCGGGACAGATGCTTAAGCCGGCTAAGTTGACAGTAATCTAGTGAGACTCCCCTCAGGGATAGATCGATCTAAAATCTATGGGAATGGGGTCTATAACACTGGTATACATCTGGAGTAACCTGGTCTAACTTCACCAGACAGGTAGAGTTATAAACCACAGCAGATGACATCATCCTTATCACATGGAGTAATCTGGCTTTGTTATTGCAAATTTAATAATAGTGGGCTGCCATTAGGGGTCTCTTCCTGAGAACATTTAGATAGTGGGTTACATATTGTTGTCAAGCTATAGAAAAGAAGGATGCAACTGCTACTAATGCATGGGATTCATCACTTTCTAACATACCTTAATTTATGGCTTCCAGGTATTCTACTTACAAAAAAAATTCCAATAGCAGCTGGTTTAATTTAAAACACTCCTTTAAATACACACTTCAATCCAGTAGTGAAGAATCTCAATAGTAGAAAAACAGTTCATACTCATAGCAGAAATAACCAACATCTTTCACATTTCCTTAATGTTAATTCGGGGTACAATGATATGATGGTATAATTTTTTTCTCTCTCATCAACCTAGAGAACTACTAGCATGGTAAACACAAGAGAGACCTGCACCCTACATACTACCTTATCTACAGCATCACATTATGTGTGCATTCAATTATAGGGCCATATACAGGGAGGCTATAAATAGATACCTGATATTAATTCTTGGTTATGGACAACTTAATTCCTACTATAAAGATAATAACTAACAAGACAAGATATGCCATTGGATTTATGAACTGATGGCTACATATCTTATTTCATATATTTAACAGAAACAAAACAGCGGCAGAGAGGAAATGTTCTTTTTTTTTCATATATTTGTAAATATACAATTCTTTATACACTTTAAACATTTTTTCTCGTTCTGCAAATGTATAGCTGAATTGACTGGATTTTAAATGGATCCTTATTAGTAACATTGCAATTTACATTTATTATTTTAATATCTTACACATTTATTCAATTCATTTTACTCTTATCAATATTGCATTTACATTTATTAAATTATTACTTAATAAATTTTGTTCATTTTTAATGGACTTTAGACTTTAAACAATTATTAATTATAATTATAAAATTACAATTATAAAATTGCTTAATTTCAAATTTTATATACACACACACACATACACACACACACACACACACACACACACACACACACACACACACACATTAAAAAAACTCATGTCGCATTGTTTCCTGCCCAGAAAAGAAAACTCATGCACTAAAACATTGACCAAGAAACTTCCATTGAACATGGTCCTTTGTAGCAGTTTGTTTCTTGGCAATTAAAAAACGTGATTTGACATATTTTCTGCATTTGGAAGTGAATGGCAGTCTTAAACAGTCAGGTGTATGATTTCATGGATGCATAACTGGTTGTCCAGTAGAACTTTACATTATTTACAGGACAGCTGGCAGTTAAACTGGTTGACATTTTAACAGTGTATCTTCAGGTGAGAGGTAAGTATTTTAGATGTGACAGCACTGGTATCAAGGAAGCTGCCTTAGCTGACCAGCATTTTACAGTTATGTGCAACTATATCTTCCACATGTAAGCACACATCATGCATTTTAGAAAATGTAAAAAAGG
Source organism: Lingula anatina (assembly GCF_001039355.2). The sequence goes on along the minus strand of NW_019776105.1, from coordinate 26,089 downwards.
AGTGTTAAATCCATGTCTATTTATGTGGGAGGTTTGTGGGGGATCAGTCCATCACACCTAACTGCAAATCACAGGGACAACTGATTTCTAGTACACAAAATTACTTCAGTATCTTAATAACTATATCAAGTCCATACAGGATATGTGAAGGGAAAATGAAAAACACGAGTTCCACCTGATAACTTCCCCATTACATAGCGTAACTTCCATTTATCTAGGTCACACTAGAGCTGCCTGCATACACGGTAGTTAGACATACCCCGCATACCTGAGAGAAAACCTACAGCATGTGTGTGTACGGGGAAACTGTTACATAAATTGACCATCTCTGCAATGCACCCGACTCAGGTCTTATTCTTCTTCATTCAAAAAAACTTTCGATGCAACAAGTGTATCCGAGTAACACCTTACTTTACAATTTACTTGAAGTTTGTTTATTTATTAGCAGACTCCCGATGCGTTAAATGGCACGGGAATCTTTACAGAGGACATATTCAGTTAAGAGGGGATACTAGGTATCGTAAGGCTAGCTTAAGCAATACGTACCTCTATTCTTAGCTTTAAACCTCAATGAAAAAGCCAAATATCATGTTAATAAATAATATGACTTACCCCTCCTTACAGTCGACACAGCTACCGGAAGTAAAATGACGCATGACAATGCGGAAATGACTTCTGTTTCTCACCTAACACAACGGGTCTCAACCGCCACGCAACCAGAACTACAGTTGCAATGATACAAAAGTTTATTTTTTTTTTATTTAAGAAATAGTTGTATTTATAATATGATTTCCATACAAAAGCACTATTTAACATATGAGAGACACAGTTTACTTTAAGTAATTTTCATTGACTGGTCAGTCAAAAGATAAACATTACTGACTCAGCCCCTCCCCTTTTTCATACCACTTTTAATCCCTTTTGCTCAAGAAGAAAGGGGGGAGGGGGGATATCCCCCTTCCTTTTCATTTTTCTTCACCGTAAGCCTCCCAACTGAAAATTTGCTTACCGAACAAACAAAAGAGGGGTTTGAGAGAGAAGATTCAGAACTAATCAAAAATATGCTTATACATGTAAACATCACTTCTGAATTGTACCTGCAGCTCAATTTGAGAGGGACAAATCTTAAATTTTACCAGATAAAATTTAACTGATGAGGCTAGCCCTAAGAAACGGATGGGGCATTCCATTCTAACATGCAAAATGGTGTACCAGCAAAAGACAAATTTGTCTCATCACTATTCAACCTGGCTTTGGACCTGCATGCACACGTACATTTTTTATGTTCAATTGCATATCATATCAGATTTAGCAGTATCTAGTGTTCTATGAAAAAAGTTTTTATGAATGGTTTCTAGATTGGATGATAAACAAATTCAACTTAGAGGCTATAAATAATGAACAGTTTGTATCTTTAAGATCCATCATCTATGGTTTTGAATCAAGTGGATGGTGAATTCACACCTTGAATACAGTATCTAAGATGGTGAATTCACACCTTGAATACAGTATCTAAGAAAGAGGACATCTTAAGATATTCAACCACACAATCAGCAATCAGCATAAAAAATAGTGTGATACTTGATCAATGTGAAGTGTGGTACAGGAGAAGATGGAAGGTGGTACAGCCGACCACAGGAAGGATTGTACAGTTGATCAGATGAAGGGTGGTTCTGCCAAAGATGAAGGGTGGTACTGCCCAGGATACAGGGTAATACTGCCAAAGATGAAGGGTGGCACTGCCCAGGATGAAGGGAAGTACAGAAGATGAGGGTTGTTCTGGCAAAGAGAACGGTCGGAACAGACAATCAGATGAAAGCTAGTACTGCTGAAGATGAAGGGTGGTACAGGAGAAAATGAAGGTTGTACTGTTGAAGATAAAAGGTTGTTCTGCCAAATATAAAGGGTGGTACTGCCGAAGGTGAAGGGTGGTATAGCCAAAGATAAAGGGTGGTACTGCCGAAGGTGAAGGGTGGTATAGCCAAAGATAAAGGGTGGTACTGCCGAAGGTGAAGGGTGGTATAGCCAAAGATAAAAGGGCGTACTGTCAAAGATGAAAGGTGGTTCAGGAGATGAAGGATGGTACTGCTGAAGGTGAATGGTGGTGGATATTAAATTCTTCTGATGAAAACTGTCTTTATTATCAATAATATCTTTTAAAGAGGCAAGCTATATTATAACAGATTCACATTTCAATTAATGTTTACGCATGTCACAGGATCCTTTTCCTCATAAATACTTATGAGATAAGCACTGTAAACGTGTGTAGCTAGGGCCAGCAGGTTAAGCTGTGTTACAGTGACTATTGATAGTACGTTATACCAAAATATAAATAAATAAAAAGTGCATATTTTATACAATTAAAAAATAAGGTACATAGCATTTCAAGTGTATTAAGTATATTCAGTAGTTTCATACAGAATAGGTTTAAAATGTTGCATTGCAAAATAGGTATGTACATTGTTCATATCACATCTTACCAACAAGATATTCTTTGAAAGGTTAAAATACATGCACTCTTTAAGGAATTTCCATCTTAACATACAGTTACGGTATTATTATGAAACATGTTATAAACTAAGTGACTGCACACAAGCAGGAGACTATTTGATATAAAGAAGATGTGGCCATTGTTAAAGATCAGTCAGTGACAGCTAGAATTTGAAGATATATCAAAACAAGGAAGTACCTTGTATCCACTAATAACTTAAAATGTTAAGCTAAGTTTTCAGAAAAATGTTGCCTGATATGACAATAGTATATAATAACAAAGTTTCTGTGCTTTTTAACAGAACTTTGGTACTAAAAGAGGAAGAAGTCGAGTACATTTTGCAGACAGTAAAACCACTGGTCAAAGCTGTCATGACTGTTTGAAAAGCCACAGGACCGGCACCATTCTTGATAATGCAGCTCCTCTGGACAAGGTTTATGTCAAAATACAATATATAAAATTGACCCCTAGATAAACAATAACTTATGGATCTGCACAAAACTAGGAGAACCTGCAGATATCTTGTAGTTCAGGTCCTTTTGGACCTTCAGTACCTCCAAAATGTTCCCCATGTTCGTATTTTGATCTAGTTCTACATGAAACAGCTTTCACCCATATAAATATGTTGAGCATGTATCTTGCAGTCTTTGTCCTAAAGGAAGCATGGTCATTTTTGCCACATGGAAACTAGAAGAACAAATGCACAAATGTAGAGCAAGATTTTTCTTAAAGGTTGAGATCTCACAGTCAAAACATACTCCCATTAACAAAGGTGTTTGGCTACACAGGGAACACCACACTCTAAGTGTCAATGTAACTAAACAGACCATCTTTAAATATTACACACTCATCAAGGAGTATAATCCTACACGCATCAAGGAGTATAATCCTATACGCATCAAGGAGTATAATCCTACACGCATCAAGGAGTATAATCCTACACGCATCAAGGAGTATAATCCTACACGCATCAAGGAGTATAATCCTATACGCATCAAGGAGTATAATCCTACACTCATCAAGGAGTATAATCATACACTAGGAGAAGCCTTAGTTCATCATGCTTTGAATGAGGTGCCCCAATGAGTTCTAGCACTACATCCTCTCCAGAACCTTACGAGCCAAAGCTTCAATATTTCACAACCTGTGATTACTGGACTTTGTGAGTTGTAAGTAATCTCAAATAATAGTAAAATTGACTTATGCTTACAAAAATTCTAGTGGATGATGAAATGGCACTCTGAAGGATCCACAAATTACATTCTTGTGTGATTCAGTCCGCAGTTAAAAAAAGAAAAAAAAAACAGGACACCTAGGAAAAGCAGGGAAAGTAATACAGCTATAATTGCTGAATAAGTTCTATGTCATTTCACAATCTTCCAGCCAGTATTCAGTTCAAACATCATTTTGCAAAAGAAAAAAAAAATACAGGAATAGAAATTTCAACAAAAACACTAATTTGGCTGAGTGTCCATTTGGTTTTGACTGCCATTATCTGGAGATGCACTTGATGACCCTGACTGACTGCTGTCTAACTGATTGCTAGCTGAGACTGGCTGAGGGGGAAGATAGTCCTTGTCACTTGTGTCTTCACCATCTAATGTTTTTCGGCAAACTGGACAGGTTCCATGCTGTAATAGAAGTTTTTGACACATAAACATCTGGACATAATCATAAATTTCTGGACATAATCATAAACGTCTGAACATAATGGAGCAGTTGTCCAGATGAGGAGTTACATGTGCCTTACAGAAAAGTTTTCTCATTTCTACTGGTTTCTGAGTTTTCTAAATAACTTTCTAAATAACTTTTCTAACTTAACTTGTATGGATATTCTAAAGACAGGTCATCACATGTTGTAACCCCAAGAAGTTTTATGGAGCTCACATGGTCAATCAGTTTTCAATTAAAAATCACATGTATTTTCTTACTGTTTTCAGGTAAATGTTTCTGTTTTTGTCTTGTAGTAAAGAGCATACATTTACTTTTTTTGACATCGGCTACCGTTTTATAATATTTTTCACATCCCAGCTTTGTTTCTGGTTTAGTTCAGATGTTGTTTTTGTGGCTACTGTCAATGTCGTATCATCTGCACTGATTTCACCATGTTCAGTGTTGAATGGGAGATCATTAATAAAGAGAAGGAACATAAGTGGCCCCAGGATGGGTCCTTGAGGCACTCCACAGGTGATGGGCATTGGATCACAAAGATGATTTCTAAATACAGTTTGTGTTTTTCTGGCCTTAAGTTTAGAGCTGAACCATATAACAGTTAAAGCAGCACACAGATACAATTTTAGTATCTTTAAAAGAAATTTACCAAATCAAATGCTTTCCAGAGATCTATTAATACAACACCACTCATGAAGTTTTTATCTATAGCAGTTAGACTATTTCATAAAACAAAATATTTGCAGATTTTGATCAACCTACCATTTCTAGCCATCGTGTTATACAGGCACTGTGATAGTAGTGATTACAAGGTAATTTTCTAGCTTCTTCTTCAAGTGTAAAATCTTCCATGCAAACTGAACACTGCACAGTTTTATCTGGAAAAAAAATGCAATTAGTCCCTCAATTCACGTACAGCGGATGTGTGTGTGTGTATATATACCATAACCCATCTAAAGAAAATTACATATTACATAATTAAACTAAAAAAACAAAATAAATATTACACTTTCACATAGTACTAAATTAAAGACACAAACAAAAAACAAAAATATCAGCTTTTCATTCCAGCTACACATCTTATAAAACTTGAAATAAGAGAAAAGATATAGCACATAAATATTACCTTCTTGTTTGTCCATAAAATGTACTTTTGATTTCTCAAGCAATTTTCACAACTTACCCACAAGATCTTGTGTAATGCTAACAGTGGGAATAGCAGCTATTTTTTCTGTAGAAGCTGGGGGCGGACCGACCCCTTCCAGCTGATTTAAAAGCTGTAAAAAAAGTGAACATGCCTTATTTGTAGTGAATGTGCAGCATTTGTGTGTATCATACCTTCACTTCATAATTTCACACCAGATCAAATTCAAAGAATACCGTTTCTCAAGTGCTTTCAAGATACATGAAAATAGCTATTGTAAAACATATTGCATGAAAATGAATAACAAATAGACTTAGAGTCTTGTATTACCTGTGTGATGATAGCATCTAACCCTCCCGACCCCCAGGCATAATCCCCAGGGTTACCATGGATGACACCACTGAAATACAATAAGATACACTCTATACTAGACCACAAATACCAGAGAATACAATTACATATATACAACCTGGGGTGCTTTGTTCTAAAATAATTGTATAGACTAAAACAACTGTGCATAATAATAATAATAATAATAATAATAATAATAATAATAATAATCGTTATTATATACCATTTTAATGTAAGACTTACAATGGAACACCTCCTGCTAAAACTGCTTGTCCACCTAATAACCCTCCAAGAATTTGGTGAAGGATTCTGTAAATAAGAAAAATATAAAAACATAAGATTAACACCAGATATTGCAGATGTAAAAACATCACATATCCCTGCACTTTGCCACAATGTCAACTGCACCACTCCCAACTGATAATAATTATACTGGGACCCCACTCCTAACTATTGATAATTATATTGGGACACCACTCCTAACAATTGATAATTATATTGGGACCCCACTCCTAACTATTGATAATTATACTGGGACACCACTCCTAACTATTGATAATTATACTTGGACACCACTCCTAACTATTGATAATTATATTGGGACACCACTCCTAACTATTGATAATTATACTTGGACACCACTCCTAACTATTGATAATTATACTTGGACACCACTCCTAACTATTGATAATTATATTGGGACACCACTCCCAACTATTGATAATTATACTTGGACACCACTCCTAACTATTGATAATTATACTTGGACACCACTCCTAACTATTGATAATTATACTTGGACACCACTCCTAACTATTGATAATTATACTTGGACACCACTCCTAACTATTGATAATTATACTGGGACACCACTCCTAACTATTGATAATTATACTTGGACACCACTCCTAACTATTGATAATTATATTGGGACACCACTCCTAACTATTGATAATTATACTTGGACACCACTCCTAACTATTGATAATTATACTTGGACACCACTCCTAACTATTGATAATTATATTGGGACACCACTCCTAACTATTGATAATTATACTTGGACACCACTCCCAACTATTGATAATTATACTTGGACACCACTCCTAACTATTGATAATTATATTGGGACACCACTCCTAACTATTGATAATTATACTTGGACACCACTCCCAACTATTGATAATTATACTGGGACACCACTCCTAACTATTGATAATTATACTTGGACACCACTCCTAACTATTGATAATTATATTGGGACACCACTCCTAACTATTGATAATTATACTTGGACACCACTCCCAACTATTGATAATTATACTTGGACACCACTCCTAACTATTGATAATTATACTGGGACACCACTCCCAACTATTGATAATTATATTGGGACACCACTCCCAACTATTGATTATTATACTTGGACACCACTCCCAACTATTGATAATTATTCTGGGACACCACTCCCAACTATTGATTATTATATTAGGACACCACTCCCAACTATGGCACAGCCCCAACCCTGGGACAACTCCATCCCAGGGACACTCCCACCCCAGGGACAGCTCCACTCCCAATCTTACCAAACCTACCTAATTATAGGTCTATCAGTCCCCTATGTTTCAAGTTCCTCTCTCATTTGTCTATGAGGAGATAGGAATTCAGACGGGTAGCATATCAAGATCCCCCACTTTTGTCACAAAAATGCAGGAATAAAGATGCAGAAATAAGCATATCAAAGCAGTAAGATTTGAAAACTACCAGTTTCTTTTAGAGTGCTTCTAAACCTGTGTGAAAGCTTTACCAAACAGTTCAAACTGAACTTGGTAAACCAAAAATAAAGTTCACACAAGATTGAGGTAACACAACACTGCAAGTATGAATAGCTTTGACTTTTATTTTTCAAGCATCTGAATCTGGTAAATCACCTGAACTATGCAGCAGTGATCTATTAAATACAAATGTTCAAAGTTCCTCTACTTTACCCATCAATAGCTGGGTGTCTGTCTGTCCCCCTGGCTGCCGTCCTATGAAAGGCCATCCTGGGACGAGGGAAGACCTGATGAAAACTGACCTGTGGTGGAGGACGACTATTACTAAATACATCTTCATCATGATCCTCTGTTTGGCGACGTATAGAATCAAGAAATGTCCTTCCCCACAGCTGAAAAAAAAAATGGTCACAGTTTTTTTTTTTTTTTAAAGATAAAAAAAAGTATTAACCTCAAAATATGGAGTCTTTTATGTTTATTTTTATATTTACTGTTTTAGTCTACGAACTCCTCGGGATACCAAGAGAATCTAGTCTGGGGTAGCACTAACACTCGCCAATTTAGCCTAATGCTAAAACTTACTTAAATTGGCTCAAAAAAAGTAGGGTTGGTTATGACTTGTTTGAGTCAAATTTAAACAATCTGGAGAAAAAAGTGATAAAAAATAAGTGATTTGACTGAGCAATAACAAATTACTAACATTGCCCAAGCTAATGATCCAAAACAGACAAGATGACCAGCAAATGAACACATTACCTTTACATTCCATTAGGACATTCTCTCTGACAAAAAATACATTTACAAATATTTACTGCCCTGCCTTAAATTTCCCTGGCATTTAGCATGGAGTTGATAGATGTTGCAGAATGAAGAGAGAGGTTCCAAGATATTGAAATTGAAATTACACACAAAGACAACCTATTCAGGATTACATACAAACTTCCAAGAGTTATTTTATTAACCTTTCTTTCTTACACATGCACTCCACATATTTACTGGTACACATATAGATCAGACTAAGATTCATCAAATCAGTCACAACTGTTGTTATAGAAATGGTATTACCTCTGCCAGCTGATGTGAAGGATCTTGTCTTTCTTCAGATAATGTGCTAAAATGGAATAAAGATAACAGTCAATGTACCATACAGTAATTGCGCCATCTTTTCAATGGCAGAAAATTGTTTATTTTACAGATACTGTATTTTTAAGTCATAATATCTTAACATTAAAAGATTCTACTGAATGGTAGCAACAAAATTAAAAAGCAGGCTACTAGAGTAGTTTTATTCTATGCAGTAAAAAGCTCCATAAACACCATATAGAAATATAATTTTTGTGATTATAAAATCATGTATCTGAAAGTTTGATAATATTTGCCCATTGAAAAGATCAAGTCATTACCACAGTACAAAATATATTATACTATGTACCCATAATGAGGAAAGATTTATGGTCCCTGAATTATAGAGCTAAGAAAGATAGGTAGCATTATGTATTCTCAATTCCTAAAAACTGAAATTCTGCTAGGATGAAGTTTAATATTTCAAACATTTCTTACATAGTTCAAGTTAATCCAAGTGTAAACACTGAAATATTTGCATCACCACAAACTTAATTTACAAACTTCTTAGGCTGTTCAAATATAATTTCTTCATTTTATAATAGTCATTTTTCTTAAAGTCCTGGATGGCTTTTAATATAATTTCAGATGGAAAAATCTTCTTTCTGCCTGTTTTTTTGCACCTTGCCAAGGATATGTTGTAAGATAAAGGTCCTTGCAGAAGCATGGGCACTTACTTGTCTGTAACTGACATTTCCTCTATGAATCCTTCTTCACATCGTGGACAGACATACTCCTGTAAACAGCAACAAATAATACAATGAATATCACTTATTATGTGTTTGGTTTTCAATTCCTGTCACATAACAGCTTTAAAACAAGTAGTTGACCCCCTCCTTCGAATAAAAAAGGGGGATATCCACCTCCAGAAACCAAATAGCTACAGGAAAGACCCACAACACTATGGCCTCTTATCCTGATCACCTGAGTCCAGATTTTTTATACTATAAATCTTAATAGTTGTAAAATAAAATTGACATGGATGATACATCAATACTTGAGTGAGAGATATTAATGAATTCTGATGTGAAATAAAGAAGATTTTAACGATTTGGAATGTGTGCATTGGTACAGAGTCTTGAATAAACTGTTTCTAAAAGGTCAACGTACAAAATAATACTTGTAGCAATAAACGTTTTGTAAAGATGAAATAATATTGAAAATAAGGAATTTTTTTACACGAGCAACTCATATCTCGACATATATATACATATACTTTTTATGTTAAACACGTTGTAAATATAACTCAAGGAACTAATCGCAATCTTAACTTGGTTTGTCAGTTTATTTTATCTGTGTTATGACAGTTATAAGTGTGAGTGACGAAACAGTTTTCCACAAACAGTTTCTAATAAATAAACATAAACAGAATTTATGAATTTACAGCTTACCGGTAATTTCGGAAGTATTTCTACAGAGCAATGATGACAGTAAAACCTGCTTGGGCTTTCCACTGCTGCTTCGGCCATCTTCCTGTGTTTCAAGTATGACGTCAAGGTGAAGGTCACATGATTTCAATCTCGGTAAAAAATTGGGTCACGTGACCAAACATTCCGGCCATTTTGAAATGACAAATGGTGAAATGTTGACATTTTTGTCAGCTGATTTTTCTTAAGAAAGGACTGCCGCTGGTAGAAATGATGCTGTAATCTTAGCGGGAATTGGATAACATAATTTATTATAGCATAATGTCTATTGTTTTAGAATATTTGCAGCTTGGGTGTGCTTTTTGTAGAATATCTATTTACACAGTAAGTACAGACAGGTAGCTCTAAGTTTGTATTAATTCACTCGAAGAATTAATTTGATCACTAGATCAAAAAAATCTTTGTCATTTATTCCTTTAATAAAGAAAAAAGAGAATTTAAGTGTAAAAAATGGAATCCCCGAGAAGAATTTCATGAGCTGTGTTATGGTTTAAGAATAATTTATTTTCAATCAAATATTGGAGGTACAATGTATATCATTTCAATATAGAGCTGTTGATTGAACAAAAAAATTTATTCTTAAAAATGGAATTGTCTGACTTTTGCCAGTGTATAATAAGCACCATAAAATGGCTTTAGTGCATATACGTTATGTATATAAATTATCATAATGTAAATTGTAATATTCTAATAATAATAATATGATTGAAAACTGATGGCCATAAATACATGTAAATCTTTATTTCTGACATGAGTCGAATATATTACAATGCAGTAATGAATGCAATTGAAAAGAGCGGTGAAAAGAGACAATATAAAAAAATATATATCCATGAGCTCCAACATACATATTTTTTCATTTTATGCCCACAGTTGTTCCGCAGACTGTGCTGTAGGAGCCCACCCCCTCCCAGACCTGAGATCTCTGTGGTTTGTATTGGTCTAGCTAAGGCAGGAAAGAGCACACTTCTGGCACTGATTAGTGGTGAAAGTACACAAGATATACAGCCTACTATAGGTATGTCCAAGTATATGTTACTATGGTAATACATTCTTCCTATTATCATATTGATTACATTATATTTTCATTGGTTTTAGACTGATCTTGGTTAGCACTAACACTTCCATATATACTGTAGCCAAATGCTCAAACAGACTTGATTGAGTTGATTTGACTTGTTTTGGTCAAATTTAAACCACTTGGAGAAAAAAAGTGATAAAAAATTAGAGATTTGGCTATGCAAAAAATATTGCCAGGGCTACCACAGCTGATGCATTGTCAAATAGGTATCAAATTTCCATAAAGTTTTAATAAGCATATCTTATGTTCAATTTATTTTCATTCTTCAGGTTTCAGCATAAAAGCACTTCAATTCAAAAACTGCATTTTGAATGTGAAAGAAATTGGAGGTATGTTGTACTTTATATGCCAGATTAAGGTAATTAAATATTTCAGAAAAGTGAAATATATTCTGTTTCATTTCTTAAATTTGTTAAACTTAGGTCTATACTTTTAGCAAATGCACAAAGGGATTAGAAAATACCTTGTAGTTCCTCTTAAATGATGGGATATTACTTCTTTGTAATTCCTTAATAAAGAGGAATATATATATATATATATATATATATATATATATATATATATATATATATATATATATATATATACGGAAGTAATAAAAATTGTTCTTTATTTTCATGTTAAAAATGTCCTTTTAGGTGGTGAAGGTGTTCGTCCATACTGGAAGCATTATTTCAGTGGTGCCAAAGGGATTATATTTGTTCTGGATAGTGCCTGCCCAGAATCTGATCTAGAGATAGTGAAGACAGAATTGAGTAATGCATTGGCCAACCCAACACTAGACAAGTTACCTTTACTGGTGTTAGCATGTCACCAAGAGAAAGATGGTGCTAGAAGCATTGAACAGGTAAAAATGTCACCCTTACATATATTGATATTAGGATTATAACATATTGTCCTTCAAGTACTTAGTAGTCAGGCTTGCACCAACATGTCATAAACTTTATGAATGCAAAACTTCTTACAAGACTTGCATTAAAAATAAGACAGCAAAACTGTAAAATGTACAGGCATTTAACAGAAAATAACTAAAAAAAGGTATTAGAACTGACACAGTTTGCCTTTTATGAAGTTTACCATATGGCAGTGCACTTTTAAAAAAATTGTCAATTTTGGTGTTATGTTACATAACACTAAGCAGTATAATCATCACCAATTTTTACATTCACCAAGAAGATTATGTTTTCACTTTTATTTGTCTTTCTGTTTGTAACAAGCCTTATACAATGTTATGGATGGATTTTAATGAATTGTTTTAGTATTTGTTAGAAATGGACATATTTTAAGGTGATGAAAATTTAGTGGTGATAAGTTATCCAGATAGTTATTTTTATCCAATAAATTTTTTGAGCTTTCGTCATCATTGTGAGACCTATTGTGCAATAAATTTGCTCTCAGCTACCAATATTTATCAGTGTATAGTCCTTGGAGGGGGTCTACACTCTGAGTGCTTTTTTGGTTAATTTTGTACTACAAAGAACATGGAACCTCAGAAAATGTAGCTAGCACAAGGCTTCTTACCCATGGGAGGTCAGAGACACACATTGCAAAAATGTAAAATTGTATTACTTCAGTAAAAAGACTCAAGTCAGACTGGTTTTCAATCTCAAGCTATATCTAAGTCCTAAAAAGTCACTTTGGACAGTAAGTTTAAGGTTGTCTAATGGTTATCTACTTACTGTGTTTACTGCGAAAAGTGTGGAATTGATTTAGCAACAAGAAATGACACAGGTGATGGCTGTTTGGGCAAAGAAAACATTCTGTACTTACTAGCATTTTAAAAGATTTTATTCCTTTGTACATGTTGCTTGATTAGATGAATTGTATAGCCATTATAAGTCTTGCATACATTATAATTATTATATTTCTGATTCAAAATCAACTGTGGGATTTTTTAATATACTGTACAATATGGTAGTTAAAACTAAACATGGAACTGTGTCAGTATTAATATTTATGTAAATGCATCACTCTGAATTTCAGTTGAAAAAAGAGCTAGAGCTGGAGTTTCATGGTGAAGGGAGAGCATGGCTGATACACCCCTGTAGCTTGAATGATCTCCGTGGAATCAAGGAAGGCTTTGAGAACTTTAACCAGTATCTGCTTGGAGAGAAATCGGTGGAGGGGGATCAGACACCCAGAGAACAAGGACAATCAGAAGACATTCCAGGCAGAATTTAAATCTGTGATACCTTATAATATAAGCTGTAGGCATTAAGCTTTTGCTGGGCCTCTCTCTCTGGTCACAACACATATTTAGTTTACACTAGCGGGCCTGATTTGGTCTTAAAGTGCAATTTAAGACTAAAACTAGACTGAGGCGATCTTAAAACTTAAGGAGGGACTCTTAATTTGATCTTAAGACTAAAAACGAACTGAAAGTCCAGTGAGTAAGACTATAATTGGTCTGAAGTGGTAAAGCAATTATCTCCCCTCACACATTCAGTCCAAACTTGGACTGGGGCTCCAGCCAGACAGCTGAAGATAGCAATCAAGTGGAGGGCCATTGTATGAGAGCATTGTATGTAGCAGAGACGAGCATTGAAGTGCACCTGAACAAGAGAGATAAAAAGAGGATGAAAAGTCAGGGATTGGTGTTTAAGAATCCATATAACTTTGGTCGTCTACAAAATTGGAAGCATTTCTGGGGCCTAAGAGATGGAATATCTTTTATTCGACATGTATTGTTTCCATCAAGACACAAACCTATAGGAAATGGAATCACATGGGAAACGGCAACATATAAAATAGAAAAAGAGTTACACGATATCTGATATTAAAATCATTAGTAACTTTTAATGAAGTAGCTTTAGCATTATTTTGAGATAAATGTGATGGATTACAAAAGAAGCAAATGTGGAGGAGCACAACTTCCCAGATTGAATTTTTATGTCAAGTGTAATAAGATGACCTTAGATTTTATCTTTTCTTTTAGAGGAACTGCTTGTTAGAATTTTGCGTAGAAAAGATGGCATTTCCAAGGGATTAATTATGACCAGTGTGACCCATTTTAAACTTATTTTAGAAATAACAGTATAGTATATTAAATGTATGTCTTTTAGACCATTCTTTCTTCACTTCAGATAAAATGCAATTTTTGAGCAGTATTTATCTAAAAAGAATAGTAATTTTCACCTACTCATTAGTTATTGTTAAACCTGCTCCTGCTATTGGATTTTTCATTTTAGGCCTTTTTAATCAAATACTTTTAGTTCTAATTGTTCACCATAATGACTGTTTAAATGGCCACATCTGTTAATTGGGATTTTCATAATTTTCAAGGTCTGAATTGGAAACAAAAGTACCTTTATAGAATGTGCAGACAGTAATGTTTACTTTCCAGCATTTTCAAATGAAAAAAATATACTTTTAAGAATGAAGTTACGTGCCTCAAGGACAGATCATAGGGTGTTAAAAGGAAAATCTAATATCTAGACAGCAAAATTATGTAAAAGAAATACATTATTATTTGAAGTATTACCATGGCATCTCATCTCTCTATGAGTAGCAAAGGGTGGTCTCTTGTCAACCAAGTGCTAATTGCCTGATTGATTAGGGCGATTCAGACACTATCTCAGATAATTTCTAAAGCAAGGAAAGACTTGGTTGTAGAAGTACTAGTGCAGCATACTTTCAATGTTGTTTTGAATGAAATCTTTCTTTTTTCTTTCTTTTTTGATTTTGCTTTCTTGCTAAAGGGTGACTCAAAGAAAGAAAGAAAAAAGAAAGTAAGACTTCCTTCAAAAGCAAAAGTCAAGAAAAATATTGTCGCCTCAGACTAGTTTAGTCTTAAATTGCACTTTAAGACCAAATCAGGCCTGCTAGTCCACTCTTTCTTTGAGTCCTGACAGAATGGTTGATTGAGGAATGCACTATTTACTTAGTAGGTAAGTGTCACATTAACTCAGTTGTATCTTGTTTTAAAAATTAAAATTACATTTCAGTTCGTTTTTAGTCTTAAGATCAAATTAGGAGTCCCTCCTTAAGCTTTAAGATCGCCTCAGCCTAGTTTTAGTCTTAAATTGCACTTTAAAACCAAATCAGGCCCACTAGTGTTACTTACATGTCTTGTTGACAGTGGAAATATCTTGCTAGGAGATTGATAACTGTAAGGCACACGTTTTAGTTGTCAATAAGAATAGTAATAATTCATTTCTTAAACCCCCCCTACACATGCATCTCAGTGCTGTTTACATGTTTACACATGTCATTATGTACATGCATTTAAAGTTTTTTTTGTGTGTGTGAATGACAATTAAGTAAGGAGAGAAATTCACAGTATTATTTCAGCAGTCTTTTAGTGAATCAGGGAAATTTAATTTTAGGGTGGTATCAAATATTAATAAAAATATATTGGTAAACAAGCTCCACGTATCACATCAGCTGATAGATATACCTTCTTTTTGTGCCATAAATGGTCAAAATTGCTCAGTCTTTTTTCAATTTAATAGTATATGATAGCACATGATGCTTATATTTACAGTATATATGTGCTAAATATAATGCACCAAAATTACTGTTTTGAATTTAAGCACAATTTTTGTGAAAATTCCTTAGTTTAAACACTAATGTTTTTTGTATAATGTGTTTAAATTGGTGGATATATGGTGAAAAAATAAGGAAAAAAAGGGAAAGTGTTACAGCATACAAAATACTGTTTATTGTGCACTCAAACATAACTGAACTTAAAGATTGAGCATTTGTCCTATTGATGATTTAACTGCATCTCATTTTGTAAAATTTTAATGTATTGTTGACATATATGTTGCTGTTTTGTTTAGAGCAATAGGAGTGACCTAATGCTTGAATTTTGTGCTACTTTTATTTAATGCAATATATATTTATCATGTCTACATAACATAAAATATAATTTGATATGTTATCAAACATGAATTGCAAGCCTAAGTAATATATTGTCAATACAATAGATATGTCAATAGATGGATATTATCAAAACATCTTACTTTTAGTACACAGAGTACTGGTTAGGATATTATCAAAACATCTTACTTTTAGAGCATAGATTACTAGTTAGGATATTATCAAAACATGTTACTTTTAGAGCATAGATTACTAGTTAGGTTGTATTCAATACAAGGTGCAGGACTGAATGGCAAAGCTCAGTTTGACTTTGGAAATCAGTACATTAATGTACTATCATAAATTTTGTAAAGATGGTTTTAAATTTAACTTTGATACATAAATGGCAAGTGGGCCATGCCTGATTTAATATTTTGTAAGTCTACCGGTAACTTGTTTTTTAAGAATGACTATTCCTTTATCATCTTTTTTTTTAGCTATATTTTTGTAGAGTTTTCTAAATATCTTATTTGTGACTTAGTTTTGATTTGGAAAGGAGACTGGAAGATATAGAGTCAAGATAGAAAATGGAAAATCACATTTAATAAAGTACTAGTTGTGTCTAAAGTACTCATAAGAAGCATTTCAATACATGTAAGATGTTGATTGTTGTGGCAGGTACTGTAGATCTGAAATTTATCAGTATTGTTGGCTAAGGACCAGTTCATTTCATGACCCACATTGTTAGCATGTTCTGTAGTCTGTCTTTAGTTCAATAAATGTGATTGGTGGTACACATGGCTCATTTCTCCCAGAACATTACTGGTAGTATTTCTCAACTTGTATTTGTGGCCATTTTAAGATGGTGATGTAAATTATGTCAAAATCTTGAGATGTAAATCTTTGTTAAAAATTTTTTTTCATGCTTTTCATTGTATTATGTTACAGTAGTGACTATGCAGACAAAGTAATATTTTCTGCTAATAAGTGATTAAGGCACTATTTTTGTGGGAGAAGTATGTTGTAAGTCTTTTTGTGGCTATTGCTAGTAATAAATGTACTTGTCATATTTCACTTTTATATTACTATAGCCAATTCCCAAAACGGATAAATTTTTTTTTTCAAAACTATCTGCACACAAAGTATTACTTTTAGTTTAAAACTATCTGTACACAAACTATAACTTTAGTTTCAAATTTGGGTCACAGGAAAACTAATCTATTGAAGGCTATTGTAACCTCCGTTTTGTAAAGAAATCACAGTGACTGAAAGTGATATGAAACAGTAATTAAACAGTGATGCAAATGCCCCTGTATTACAAACTATGTGTGTGTGTCACGGATACGATTCCAATGTTACCCTTTCTATGGAATGACCCTGCCAAATAATTTTTTCTTAAACACGTTTCAGAAGCATACTGCAGCAGCATAAATTTTAGGGTAGGTCATTACTAGTATTTCCCGACTCAGTCAAAAAGGTTATGAATTTACTAGTACCCCCTCCCTCTTTTGACCAGTTTGTCTTTTGTTTGTTTGTCACCAGCCAAAAATCAAACAGTTGTGGACGAATTTTGCTGAAAATTTCAGGATAGGTCAAAATCTTTTAAGTGATTATCGTTAGGCGGTGATCAGGATGATCATCAGGATCCAAGAAAGGTTTCTCCACCATTGCAAGAAAGGGCAGTGATGTCCATAATCTGTTGTGTAGCGAATGTGCCTTTAAATACCACAATTTAATTGTACAGCCCTTGGCAGAGATATGGGGTCTCTGAGTGCTTTTCTGGTTGTTTACTTTTTAAGTGAATAGGAAATTAGGCTTCGTTCACATGCACATGTCTATTTTCTAATTTCTATTTTCGCTATCTTATGATCACGGTCTGTGCCCTGAATATCCCGCCGCGTAATTACTGGCAGCGCGAGTCAGTTACTTATAGTAACTTATAGTAACTGGCTCGAGCTGCCAGTAATTACGCCGCGGGATATTCAGGCCACAGACCGTGATCATATTAAGACATACCGCAAATAGAAAATAGAATTTAGAAAATAGACATTGCATGTGAACGAAGCCTTAATGTTAATTCCACAGCATAGCCTACTTAAAAACAAATAAATTAACAACAGAATTAAGGTTTTGTTGAGCACCTAATCGATTACTGTAATGAATATGTAATGCAATATGTAACCCGCACAGAGAGCGCCGCTCAGGTGTGCATTCTCACGTGGCACAACATGCAGACAGGTGACACTGTCGTAAGTGGGTACGCGATTGTTGTAGACGTAAAATGTTCAATTTAATAGAAAAAAGTTTCCATACACTTTATGATGATATAGCGTGTACTGCTTTGTTATTTTTCGTATCATTCTACTCATCAGTTGTCCTTATGGGAAAAATGATGCTTGTAACGCAACACTGATGTGAATTTCAAGTACCTAGTCTTTTTAGGATCCTTGCCACAAAATCTAGTTCGCGTTTTATTTACCAAGTTTATCCCTCGTCACAACAAAAGTAACTTATGAAATGTACTCAGAATATCTATTAAGTGCATTTTTTGGTATCAGGCAATGATTATAAACGATTCATTTGTTTTTATCAGTTATGTAAATTCATTCAGAACTCTCGCGCATGAATTCTCCTGCAGTGGTTTACATAAACAAACGTCTGAGTGAAGAGCATTACAGGACATGTGCACGTAAACCGAGGTCAAAAAATAGGCTGACTACAATACAGGATATGACAGAGCTAAACTGATGATCTCAGAAGATGGAATCCATTCCCTTATAGACATTAAGTTAAAGGTAATCTTAATTTTGTAGAATCTACATTTTTCTTGTTGGTGTAGATTGTAAGGAGACTCAGTAATCTTTATGTATTGATTGTCTGTTTCGTAACCCTGTTACATGTACAGTATATGTGTTTACATACGAGTTTATTACGATCAGCGTTTGCTGTGTCATTTTTGTCATGACACACTAGTAAGCAACATTGGTCCTGCCACGATATGTTAGCAAGGTAGGTTTGTCTCAGATGCAACAACTGCCAATTAAGATTTCATTTTGTTTGACGTTTTTTTCAAAGAGGACGCCAGAAATTAATTATTTCAGTAATACCCAAAATACCAGTCTTCAGTGTGTTATATCTTCAGTGGGAACAACAAAATACACGTGGGCCAAAGATTTGAAGAGTATTTAATGATGCACCCCTAAGCAAAGAATGTCAAAAACAAATCTTAGAGCACCTCCAAACATCACACTTATTTGATGATCTTATTGACAAGTTTAATTAACTATTGTAATTGGCTGCTGAAAATCAGGAAATGCCAAAGACATAGCCATATTATGTCATTGTGTGAATACCATCCTGAACACTAATGTTGTCATGGGAACAGAGATACCTATCATTTTAACTGCAGGCATTGTTTGTAATAATTGCTTTTATAAGTAGGCTTCTTCATTTGTGGTTTTAATGAACAACACCTGATCCAGGTGATAGAGAAAATGGATCTCCCCCCAACCCCTAGCTATTTATCTATAAAACTTTGGATAGCCAAGTTTTAGTAGCTGTGTAAACATCAAAACATAGATTCATGTTGCATTGTGGGTTCCTAACTCTAAATGGATTTACAAAGTGAACTCTAAATGGCTTTACAAAATGAACTCTAAATGGCTTTACAAAGTGAACTCTAAATGGCTTTACAAAGTGAACTCTAAATGAATTTACAAAGTGAACTCTAAATGGATTTGCAAAGTGAACTCTAATTGGCTTTGCAAAGTGGAGAGTCTGTGGCTGGTAAAAATTGTGAAAGAAGAACCTTCTAAAATGTTGAAAGGTAAAATATACATGTAGTGTATTTATAAGTTTCAAGAAGAGTCTAAGTTTGGCTTAAGCATTAGTTCTCAAGTTGTATTTAAAAGGATGGAAAGTTTGTTAGGTATGTTGTATCATCAAAGGGAGACATTACCAAAAAGCAGCTCTGGAAAAGCAACAGGCAGAGTGTCAACGTAACTTAAGGAGCTCAAAATAAAATTTCTTACAAGGAGTGCATAAAGTGCTGACAGGGATTGCTATTTTTTGATGTACACACAGTGTATCAATAAATTTTCATATTAGTAACGAGGTTGTATAGCAAGGGTATAGGATGTGTCTGAGTATACATTATACTTGGCCTTCTAAACCAGTGATTTACTGTTTATTATACTGACATCCAACATCAGTCTTTAGCATCTTGAGCCTTAATGAAGCAGTTTTGGACAACTTATTTCATGGACATTGTAACAAGGAACATATTGTCAAAAGGGTTGTTTTGTGCAAATATTTTTTCAGACATGCTAAAAACTTTTCAGAATGGCCGGACATTTGGACTGGCAGTAATGAAAAATTGATAAAATGGATTTTAGTCGGACCAAAAATCACCCTATTCGTTTGAGTGGTAGCTTACTAGTACTTTGTTTGTGAATATGATAGGTTTGAAATGGAAGGGAAAAAAGCTTTGGATTTTATATAATTTTATTAGTGAAGTATGTCGATTGATGACTGTAAATTCAAAATTGCTGCTCTTAAAACTCTTGTCGGTGCTTTGGACCGACCAAGTCCAATTTTTTACCGGTCCAGACAAATTTTCATGTTTCATGTTTTTTCCAAGTAGATTCATGTGTTGCAGCGTCCATGTGATGATGACAGTAATACCCATACAGGCCATACTAGTTTCACTTTGTGAACCACTCATGTAGCTCCCACTTAGTTAGGTAGTGAAGTGTATTTTTACCTCAAGGAATATGATATATGTTTTCCTTGAGTCATGTGATTGATTATGGCTATCTCACTACTTGCTATGATGACTGACTCCTATCCCCCTAAATATATCAGACTTAATGGGCTCTTGGGTGACCTTCTTGTGATTAGATGTCACATTCAGCAAGGCACTGAACACTACTTCTGATCATTACTGAAAAGTGAAAAACCCTTCACCCTGGGCCCTGTTACTCAAAAGCATCACACATTGCGACCGAGCGCAAGCATCTCAATTCCATAACTCGCCCACACTTGCCCCATATACTACAATGTAGCCTCTATGTGATATCGCTATTCACAATATATGATGCTTTCCAGTTACAGGGCCTTGATCACCCAATATTTTGTTGGATTTTGCAAAAATAAATAAGATCGATCGACAATGAATTAGGAACACTCATTATATTTCTTATAACACAAAAGTTTGCTTCTTATAAAAATGAAATTGAAGTTTATTCACAATTTCTAGATCTTAGGATACTCACAAATATGGGATTTGGAAGTCAACTCAGACTACTTCTGTGGAAGAATTTTACTTTGAGAAAAAGACAGCCAGTGAGTAAAATATTTCTTATTTAAATATTGTTTTAATAAAGCTTGCTTTTAGATAATTTACAAACTCATGCCTTTAAACTAAATAGTCTCAAGCAATAATGTATCTTTTGTGAACATTAAGATTGAACTTCTGAATCTTTACACACATTTTCACCCCTTTTATTTCCAGGTAAATTCTTTTTGTTTCATAAATATAATCTAAGACCATTGTGTTTCCCTTCAGGTGAGACTGGTGATAGAATTGTTGTGGCCTCTGGCATTGTTCTTGATTTTAGTGTTGGTGAAGACGCGGCAACTCAATGAAGCAAGACATGAATGTAAGTGGATTGATTTGGCAAATGTCAAACCTTATTAACTTGTATTTATGCTGATATCAGAAATAGTGACCTTGGTTACTTGTATATAAGAATTACTTAGTTGACTTACTGATATCAGAAAAAGTAAGCTTGCACACTCACATACAAAGTATATAAAAGCCAAACTATTATTGTGTATGGAATGAAAATTTTATGTTAGTGTCTCATTTTCAAGTCACTATTAAGGCAGAGTATTGTATGTTTTCAGGTCACTATGAAGGCAAGGCTATGCCATCAGCTGGAGTGCTGCCATTATTACAGGGTATTGTATGTTTTCAGGTCACTATGAAGGCAAGGCTATGCCATCAGCTGGAGTGCTGCCATTATTACAGAGTATTGTATGTTTTCAGGTCACTATGAAGGCAAGGCTATGCCATCAGCTGGAGTGCTGCCATTATTACAGGGTATTGTATGTGGTTGGAACAACACCTGCTCCAGAACTACTACAACTGATGAGATCTCTGGACAAGTGCAGACTTTTAACAACTCCTTGTAAGATACACTTTGTTGACTAGATTCTCTTAATTCAACCCCTTTAACAAATCTATGTACTACACCTTGTTAAATAAGAACACCACTCACAGATTCAGGATTATATAAAGCAGAAGTCACTGGTCATCCCCCTCCCCTAGAGTTCACGCAGATAAGGGGGAAGCGTTAGCTTGACGAGGTGAAATAGTATCCTAAGTATTGTTGTTGTAGGCACTGGTGGCCAACATGGGGATTCAGAAACTTCATGTTTTTTCATGGTTGCTGAGAAAAATAAATGATATTCTCAAGTTTTATCTTGAATATTTAAAGATATCATTCTTGTGTTTTTGTTAATTTAACATATATGGTGCTGTCTTATTTTTAGGTTATCAAAGCTTTTAGAAGATGTAGAGATGATTTTGAGCAACAGAACAGATATGAATGATATTATTGATTTGATCGAAGATTTTGAAATCTTAAACACATTTGCAACTAACATTCAGAGTGGAAACATAGTTGGTAAGTGAAAACATTTTTTTTAATTCGAAGAATTATAACGTTTTATGTATTCCAAGGATGCTGGTTAAATGTTTATGATGTAAGTTAATTTTTCTACAGTTTTTATTAAATAATCAAATGTTTATTTGTGGAACATTTTCTTCCATAGGTGGGATAAAAGTCAGCAATTTCCTGATTGATCCACAGCAACTAAGAGAAGAAGTGGCCAATCAGAACATAGCACTTCAACCGCAAATTGTCAGCGACATTCTCAATGCAAATGTCAATATTCAGCAAGTAAGTGAGTGCATGGTGTCTTAAATGATTTAGATAGACTGTCTGATATTCTTATAATAATGAAATGGCTAAATTTTCTTAGATCATGTTGTTCATTAGTTTTTCATACCAAATCATTTTATGCGTAATATTTTCAGCTCCTGCGTCAGTCTAGGTTGCCCCTCCCTCAAGCCAGTGTATTGAGTAACCTGTCCAACCTGGCAGTGAACCCACAGCAAGCTCTCCAGGACATTCTTGATGGAAATATCAACCCCCTGCAGGTACTCCAGACACTGATAACCAGGAACTTACCACAGATTGCACAGGGCATTCAGAGTGGGAGTTTGAATACACAACAGGTGATGATATTTCACATATATTATATTTTAGAACATCCAGAGTGGGAATTTAAATGCACAACAGGTGATGATATTTCACATATATTTTATTTTAGAACATCCAGAGTGGGAATTTAAATGCACAACAGGTGATGATATTTCACATATATTATATTTTAGAACATCCAGAGTGGGAATTTAAATGCACAACAGGTGATGATATTTCACATACATTATAAATCCTAGATAAAGTTATCAAAGTAAAATAGAACCTGTGGCCCTAACAGGTAATACTCTATCATTTCAGCTACTCATGCAGGGATTAGTTGACCAGTCTCTTCTTACCAACCTCACCTGGGCGGCTTTTGCTGCAAAAAGTTTTGTTTGTAATGAAACAGCTCTCTCCTCTGTTCTGATCATGAATGATCCAGGTCTAGTGAGTGAACAACTCTGTAATTTGACGCAGAGTAACCTCACGGCTTTGGTTAGTGACATCAGACAAGATTTCAATGCCACAGCTGTGTTAAGGGAGGTAAGGGAACCTTGCATAATTCACTGAGATAATATGATAATTTTGTTTGCAACTTGCATTTGGGTTTTAAAATCCATATTTTCTGACAAAGTTTTTCAGGTACTGTTGCCTTTATACAATAATCTTAAATCAGAAATTGGAAAATTATATTTGAAAATACTGCAACATTCACCAATAAAGCAAACTATCATTTTTCTGTAGGATCATTTACCATGTTTAAATTATTATAGACCACATTGTAAATGCATTATTATTCCTGATTAAACTCAAATTTTAGGCAAGGATTTTCTTAGCCAACAACACAGGCAGTAGCTTGAATATAATTGAGAATGCAGGCAAGCTGAGGGAGACGGTTATGAGGATATTTACTGATGTAAGCATATTGAAGTCACGCTGTTTTGCATGTTTGTTTTTGCTCTTGTTAACTATTATACCTACATGTATTTCAGTTCAAATTCATCTGATTCAGTACAAATTATCATTGGTATTTCATTTGAAACAAAATTTTTGTAACATTAAATAATGGCATTTATCAGTAAAAAAAGCGTAAAAAAAGCATAACTTATTCTCAAAATAGTTCAACAAGAAGTGGTTTTCATATTTAATGTGTATACACTTTGTCCCTTCAATTACCAGGTCAGTCAACTCAAGAGCCTCCAAAGTATAGGAGCTGATGTAAATAGAACCTTCCAAGATGTTCGCGGGATAGCCATGGAGTCAGCTGCTGGGAACATCAGCAATGGAAGTGGTAATATGGGTCTTTTGGCACAGTTGTTTTGTGGAAGTGCTACTGCTTTCCCAATACCAGGGGGAGCTAATGAGAGTCCTGGGAACACAATCTCCACTGCCAATGATACTGCAAACGATACTGCCAATAATACTGCATATCAAGACGCCAAACAGAAAACTCTACTGTGTGGTGAGTACTGGCTACTGTTTTTGTGGTTTGTCTTAAAATGTGCTAGATCTAGAAATGTGTGCTTGGTGTGATTTGTTATACTTTCTTTAGCAACTGTTAAAGCCAGTGATGTTGATTTCTAGCTAATAGTTATGTGTTGTACATAATTTGCTGCTTCCAGGGTTTACCCACAGTTATGGCGGTACAGGCGACAGTGCCCCCTGTGTGTTCCCTTTCATCTACAAAGGTGTGTCTTACACAGGCTGTACACAGGTGGATGCTAGCAGTCATGGTGGACAAAAGTGGTGTGCTACCACTGATAACTATGACAGGGACAGAAAGTGGGGGCAATGTCCAGGTATGGTGTTAGTTTTCATGATGTGACTATGTATAATGTTTAAATTTCATTAAAAATAATGTTCAAGCAGAAGGCACTCCCAAGTGAAAAATGATGGGCCTTCGGTTCCCTAAGTTATAGGTGGTATAAGTTTCATTAAAAGTAGAATTCATGTTTGTAGCAGAATGCACTCCCAAGTGATATGTGGTGGGTCTTCAGTTCATAAGCCTTCAGTGGTATAAGTTTCATTGAAAGCAATGTTGCTGTCACCTTGTAGATATCCCAACAACAGGAGGCAATGGCAGGAATGCCAACTGTGTTTTCCCCTTCATCTACAAAGGCCAGACATATACCAACTGTACTGCTGTGGACAACAAAGGGACAGGCTTTAAATGGTGCAGCACCACAGGAGACTATGACAGGGATCAGTTGTGGGGCAAGTGTACAATGACTACCAAGTCTGACTATCAGACTGCACAGAAGGCAACTGATCAGTGTGGTAAGTAACTATGACATCAGTTGTTGGAGAAATGTACAATGACTACCAAGTCTGACTATCAGACTCCACAGAAGGCAACTGATCAGTGTGGTAAGTGACTATTACAAAGATGTAGTCTTTGAAAACACATTGAAGTCTGATATTTTCCTTGTTTATTGATGTGTCCTTTCCATTGGTTTTGACTGGTGCTAGTTTTTTTTTTTTTACTAGTACTATGATGCTATGCTAAAACAGTTGTGGAAAACACCACAGTCAAGGTCATGTTCACTTCCAGGTCAAGGATTGTATACATATGATGGCAAGTCTGGTAATGCTACAGGACAGCAGTGTGTGTTCCCATTTACCTACAAAGGCAAGAACTACACCTCCTGTACCATGGTAGATGATAACCACAAGTGGTGTTCTGTTGTCTCCAACTATGACACTGATCCACAGCGCAGATGGGGATTTTGTCCAGGTAGGGTGAACTTTATACCTGTATCACCAGGCACAGACAGAGACACTAGGGTGAACTTTATACCTGTATCACCAGGCACAGACAGAGACACTAGGGTGAACTTTATACCTGTATCACCAGGCACAGACAGAGACACTAGGGTGAACTTTATACCTGTATCACCAGGCACAGTCAGAGACACTAGGGTAAACTTTATACCTGTATCACCAGGCACAGACAGAG
>NW_019776104.1:12867-112395 GCF_001039355.2 Lingula anatina | reverse complement strand
TAGGGAGTGGTCACAGGGAGTGGGCACGGGTGTGGTCACAGTGTGTGGTCACAGGGAATGGTCACAGGGAGTGGTCACAGGTGGTGGTCACAGGGTGTGGTCACAGAGAGTGGTCACAGGCAGTGGTCACATGGTGTGGTCACAGGGTGTGGGCACGGGGTGTGGTCACAGGGAGTGGTCACAGGGTGTGGTCACAGAGAGTGGGCACAGGTGGTGGTCACAGAGAGTGGTCACAGGGTGTGGTCACAGGGTGTCTTTCGCCTTCTCTTGGAAAACTGATTATTCAGTCTTCACCCATGGTCGCATACTGCTCTCAGTCCTTGCTTTATGACAATACTGTTCTTCACATCTGACAGCAGTTCTCACCGCTAGGAACCGTCTACGTGGCGTCAGAAGACACACCGGACCTCAGATATAAGAAGGTTAAGCTTGGAAAGAAGTAGTGGGCGCGTAAGAGTTTGGAGAACAGCGGGAACAAATAATTTCCCAATTAGCTGCCTCTGGTCGACAGGATGCACCCCGTGTACATGTAAGTAATGGTATGAGGTGCATAGGTTACTATGGTGCAGGCGAGCTGGCAGTGGTCAACGGGAATCTTAACGCAGAGCAATGCATCCAAGTACCGGGAAAGATTTTTTAAAATTCTTTCGCAGATAAACCTGATGGACGATTAACTATCGATGTCCAAAGTCAAATGCAGCGAGTCAAAGCCCGATAACCTGAGTGTGATTAAATCTTGATGTGTGCTTTTCCGGCAATATTCCCTGAATGTTTTTATCAATAATTTATCCATCAATCCCTGTGCAGGGAAGCTATAGAGTGCAGGTAGCAGAATGGCTCTATCACCGCTGTATCCATGGTATCTGTGTACGGGACATCATTTAACTGGACACACACCATGCGATAAGGGCTATTTATTTAGAATAGGAAGAATTTGAAAAATAAGCAAGACCGGGTTTTCTCGTGGGGAGGAAGGTTCGATTTTCTAAAAAAAAAAAGTGAAAGGTGCCTTTTTATTTATTTATTTTTTCTTCTTCTTCTGGAGACGCTAAGTGACACATCTGAAAACCGTGAGACATCCCCCACGCTGGGCATGCTTAAAATGTCACCGGCCGTTTAAAGGTAGCACGTTAAATGTATTTCGGCCGTGCTA
This sequence comes from Lingula anatina, assembly GCF_001039355.2. The sequence goes on along the minus strand of NW_019776104.1, from coordinate 111,242 downwards.
TTACTATTTTCCAACGTAACATCCCTATTGACATCCTTCCTTACTGCAGTCTCCACCCACGACCTTCTGACTACGATAACTACTACATGTTATATTTGATACGAGTTAAATGAAATCTGTATATTGTTTAACATCAGGTGTGAACTATGCATATAATGTGCAACCAAAACCCATTACGACGCATTTTCACAGGCGACGGTTCACCTTTGCCAATATCACTTCATGTTATTTAGTCATGAGACCACGAGATTACTATATTCCATCCGTTGCCAGCCAACCTAATCCCTCTGCTGTCCCCTACATCCCTACTGTCACTGAGGCAAGGTCATCCTTGGTCATTAAGCTTTCCATGGTTAGATAGAGTAGATAGTTACACGGTCTACGGAGATGGTTCCAAAAATATCTACACAAATGTACTGCATATTCACCTTTTTGAATTTGAGTTCACAGAATATTTTAGTTTATCACAAATCCATCAGTAAAAGATCTAATAATAAAAATAACATTATTATAGAATAAATTAAAATAAAAGAACATTATTAGTAAATAAACTCCGTCTGCATTTGCAAATAACCAATAGAAGACATTTCTAAAAGTCAACCGTTCATGCACCTTTATCTTGAATAAAGTTAACGTTATTTAAAAAAAAATGCCAAGAGTACCGGTGACCTTTAATTTGGAGAAATAATTGGTGTAAAGAAAACACATTGACAGGTCATTTTCGAACTTCGACATTAAAGACCGGCGTGCACGCCAATTTCGCCACCTACATTCGGTTCGTTTTGGGGCAAATAAGTCCAATTATCCTTATAATGCTTCTACTTTTCTTATAAATTCAGATAATGAAAGAGACATAATAAAAGTTTAACAGTGAAAACGAAGAACACAGTGCAAAACAATAAGTTCGATTAATATTCGTCACGTTATCCTTATAATGCTGCTACTTTTGTTAAAAACACAGACAATGATTCAGACAAAATAAAAGTTTAACAATGAAAATGAAGAACGCAGTGCAAAATAATAAGTTATAGTAATACTTGCCACGTTAAAGCCACTTTTAACACACACAAAAGTCACTGACTCCATAGAACGCCAAACCCACCCACTCTTAAATTATTGTGATTCCTTAAACGTTGACCAATATTCACGACAGCACTGTTTCATATGTTCTCTACTGTTTTATTCTTTGTGTGAGAATTCGATTTATTTGTCAGCAACAGGGATATGTAGGAATGTCATTTTTTTTCTTTTTTGGAAAATAAGAAGAAAAATCAAGAAGTATGAAAAAAATTGGGGTGGAAATAATGGGCAACCAAAGTCATGGACCCACCAGTGTGCTCTCTCTCTCTGTGTGTGGGTGTGTGGGAGGGGTTAAACTAGTGTAAAGTAACGCCAACAAGATAAAAAAAAAAAGTTAATTCGTTTTATGCTTTTTTGGCGTAAATTACACAAATTATCCCTTGATGTTGTCATATGCATGTCTAGTCCAGATATGTGCTACATTCATTGAAAGTGTTCACGACATAAGCTTACCTTCGTAAACCAAAAATTGTACGTAACCATGGAATTAAGCAAGCGGAAGAAAGGTGGGGTGACAAATGTTAAATAGGACATGTTCAATTATCTTTCAGTCATGCAGGGTGTTATTTTTCTATTGTAATTGAAATGCGGAGAATGTATGTTTACTATATCATAAAAGAAAAGAGTGACAGCTGTAATTCAAAGGTGTTCGATGTGTCACAGGCAAAGGCAGGCACATCGTGTAACCACCAACGATCAACACAGTGAATTATAAACATGATTGTCGCAATGGGCGCGAGGTCCTGCCCTCCGTCAAGGTTTAATAATCATTCTATCACGTCCCCCGTAATATGCAGGATATTAAACGACTGCTTCAAGGAAAAGATGCGCCAAGTTGGTCGCAGAAGGTGTTAGCGCACGCGATCAGAACATTCATTACAGGGGCAGGATTCTCGCAGGACTAGGAAATTTGTTTCGGCTTTGCTTACACCAAAACCAATTAGTTGCGCTTCTGCTTACACTAAAAACCAATCAGTTGCACAGCACGCACGTACGGCGCGTTACAAGTTTTCATAAAATATCGTGAGAATGGGAGAGGTGTTGGTTAGATGGCTTTTGTCACGCACATTGGTTTCATTAAAATAATCTGTCAGTTCACCGATTTTGTCTTTGAAGGCAAGTTTCTGCGCATTGTCTATTGAAATGATTTCCTAATACCAAAGGAATGGCGTCCGCAATTTTTCACGTGTTCTTTCTCTTACACATTTTCTGAAACCACAAGAGATACCGCAAGACGTCATGACCATCGTTTAAGCCCACCTGACGGCGTCCTTTCTGCGTCCCATAGTGCGACCCCGTGTGAGAGTAAAAAATAAAAATAATACTTTACGTGCCGACAACTGGCCGATCATTGAGCATTCNCCTGACGGCGTCCTTTCTGCGTCCCATAGTGCGACCCCGTGTGAGAGTAAAAAATAAAAATAATACTTTACGTGCCGACAACTGGCCGATCATTGAGCATTCGTTTTGCAACCAAAGCGATGTTTGTGCCTCCTTACTACGACCACAGCGATGTCAGTTTCATGGTCGCACAATGGACACAAAAAGGACGCCGTCCGTTGTAAAGGGGGTTTTACAGAGTAGCTTGATAGTCCTCTCCGCACACACCACATCAATATTAGTAATCCTCACCTGTGTGACAGCGGGCTCATGAGACAAATTTTCAAGGGGTTCTGCTCCACCTGCTCTCCTGCGTGTACCGAGAACATGTATTTTATCGTGCTCTTCACTTCTTCAACTTCACTAAGAGTTCGTGGCAACAAATATATGTAAATAGTCCCAGGCATTTACGACATTTTCTGTCTACATTGGGAGACTTGTTGCTAGACGAACTGACACAAAACGACCATACTCCAACTTACCCTCTTTTATAGGTTACATATTTAACCTGGGTTCCAGAAATCTTGTCGTCCGCCAATTGGGGGATGTGGCATGGAATTCAATAGAAAAATCTAAACTCTTCTTAATTTGTCAGTGAACCGTTCGGCACTTGTGACACGAATCAGTGCAGACGACACGACGGGTCACCACCATTCCTGGACACGATTTCCAGAAACATGCCCTTTGATGGTAGGCGTAGGAATGGAAGTCCGGGGCACCATGCGATTAGTACAGGTTAGGGTTATTCGGAATATTGGGATAAGAATATGGGGTGAATGTCACATGGCGTGAGAAAAAATAAACGGAGAATAACCATTCCTGTCACACCGGGTTGGTTATTTGTAGTTAGATATCTTGATTTGGTTACATTGCTCTTACTTATCTTCTTTTCGTTATACAGAGTGCCTGATGTGCGGCATCTGATCAAATTTGAACTGAAAAAATTGGTGGTTTTCCAGGCCTCACCACACAGACTTTTTCATCGCCGTTTCCAAGCGATTTTCATTTCCCATCTGTGTCCGCACGCCTTACAGATTTCCGCACTACCGATATATATTTCACGTTTCCGCACATACGATTTTCCCGTATGTAATACCGAAGGGCCACGGCTACCCTTTAGAAACAGTCCTTAACGTGAGATTAATTAATGCATGCAATGTCTTTTCTACCTGTTAGTGCATCTCACAATTAGTTTTCGTCTGCTAAATTTAAGGGTAAAATACATGATTTTCTGTAGCTCTGAAATGAAATGAATACAACAATCATCGAATGAACTATGTTAAAGTGTTGAAGTGTTCCGCGCCTCGCTTCACCGTAAAAACGAGACGCAAAAAAACCGGTATCTGAGTATGAAAATTGTAACGGAGTTCAAAGATCAGTAAATATATCGGTAGTTNGTTCTTTCTCTTACACATTTTCTGAAACCACAAGAGATACCGCAAGACGTCATGACCATCGTTTAAGCCCACCTGACGGCGTCCTTTCTGCGTCCCATAGTGCGACCCCGTGTGAGAGTAAAAAATAAAAATAATACTTTACGTGCCGACAACTGGCCGATCATTGAGCATTCATTTTTCAACCAAAGCGATGTTTGTGCCTCCTTACTACGACCACAGCGATGTCAGTTTCATGGTCGCACAATGGACACAAAAAGGACGCCGTCCATTGTAAAGGGGGTTTTACAGAGTAGCTTGATAGTCCTCTCCGCACACACCACATCAATATTAGTAATCCTCACCTGTGTGACAGCGGGCTCATGAGACAAATTTTCAAGGGGTTCTGCTCCACCTGCTCTCCTGCGTGTACCGAGAACATGTATTTTATCGTGCTCTTCACTTCTTCAACTTCACTAAGAGTTCGTGGCAACAAATATATGTAAATAGTCCCAGGCATTTACGACATTTTCTGTCTACATTGGGAGACTTGTTGCTAGACGAACTGACACAAAACGACCATACTCCAACTTACCCTCTTTTATAGGTTACATATTTAACCTGGGTTCCAGAAATCTTGTCGTCCGCCAATTGGGGGATGGGGCATGGAATTCAATAGAAAAATCTAAACTCTTCTTAATTTGTCAGTGAACCGTTCGGCACTTGTGACACGAATCAGTGCAGACGACACGACGGGTCACCACCATTCCTGGACACGATTTCCAGAAACATGCCCTTTGATGGTAGGCGTAGGAATGGAAGTCCGGGGCACCATGCGATTAGTACAGGTTAGGGTTATTCGGAATATTGGGATAAGAATATGGGGTGAATGTCACATGGCGTGAGAAAAAATAAACGGAGAATAACCATTCCTGTCACACCGGGTTGGTTATTTGTAGTTAGATATCTTGATTTGGTTACATTGCTCTTACTTATCTTCTTTTCGTTATACAGAGTGCCTGATGTGCGGCATCTGATCAAATTTGAACTGAAAAAATTGGTGGTTTTCCAGGCCTCACCACACAGACTTTTTCATCGCCGTTTCCAAGCGATTTTCATTTCCCATCTGTGTCCGCACGCCTTACAGATTTCCGCACTACCGATATATATTTCACGTTTCCGCACATACGATTTTCCCGTATGTAATACCGAAGGGCCACGGCTACCCTTTAGAAACAGTCCTTAACGTGAGATTAATTAATGCATGCAATGTCTTTTCTACCTGTTAGTGCATCTCACAATTAGTTTTCGTCTGCTAAATTTAAGGGTAAAATACATGATTTTCTGTAGCTCTGAAATGAAATGAATACAACAATCATCGAATGAACTATGTTAAAGTGTTGAAGTGTTCCGCGCCTCGCTTCACCGTAAAAACGAGACGCAAAAAAACCGGTATCTGAGTATGAAAATTGTAACGGAGTTCAAAGATCAGTAAATATATCGGTAGTGATGTGCAGAATATAGGGGTATGGTGCGGAAAATTGTTAATCGCGTTAGTCAGGCCTGCTGTAGGATTCCGATTTGGTGGTTTGCTAACAGAATAAAACTAATTTTGTCTCCCGTCGCGCGGCACGTGGACATGCAATATTTTAAGTACATTAGGGGATCTAAAAGGGGTCTTGAACTCTGCGTCCCCATGGGGCTGGCGTGGGGGGGAGGGGGTCATAGACCCGCTCTTAAACTTGTATGATACCCTCGGAGCCAGAATTGAGTCTGGGAGCTGTAGCACGGACAGAGACGCCAGTTGACAAAATAACCTACAGGAATCTCTGCTGTCGTAGGTGGAGAAATTATTTTGAAATATAACCAAAGAGAACACAGGGCTGCTTGCTTGCTGTAGGACGCGGGTACAGTTATTAGGGCAGGAGGTCCAAGTATATATACATGTGTATATAATAAAAAGACACTCTCCGACATAGAATGACCGTTCACAGACAAATAAGACAGCCTTAATATCAGTGCACGTCTGTGAGTGGGCATATTAGGGAATGCCCTATGAACAAAAACAAGGACTTTACGGTATTCCCATTTTATAAATTCACCAGGGAAACAACCCAAACAGAAAGGGAAATGAAAGAAAATCTACTCATTAATAAGTATAAACCTACATTGAATAGATAAAAGCATTGGTAAAAGTAACAATTAAACACCTAGTAACAAATAAACAAAACCCCCTGAAGAAAGAAAGTAACCGGTCGGGGCAAAAAAAGTTGCTGTTCTTTTTTTCTTTTTATTATATATAATATTACTCGTTCAGGAAAAACGTTTTTACTTTTAATATATATATATATATACAGGTATATATATGTATTAAAAGTAAAAACGTTATATATATATATATATATATATATATATATATATATATATATATATATATATATATATATATATATATATTAATTTCTTAGTTCGTACCTGATCATGACGTGCTTAGGAAGATCTGCAGATTTCTTGTAGTGCAGGTCTCCGGACTTAAAAAAGATAATAAACATGTAGATACATAGTTAGAAATTGGTAAACCAGTTTAGTCGTTCACTTCCCGATTTTGGATACGTTTGTATTGCAAGTTCCCTCAACGTCAAAACTCAAATGAAGTAATTTCCCATCACCGTAGGTGCAGGTGTATACATGTATGAAGGTCCGAACATGATTTAAGGTGTGACATGGGTCAATTGCACAAAACAACCTGCAATTTGGAGAAGGTGGTCGTCCAAGACATACTGTTGAAGAAGACAATCACATAGAACACTGAATTTACTTGTGTGACATTTGACTAATGGCTTGTTCTGTTGGTTTCCAACACTGAGCATTCCAGTGAAATATGGGCTGGATTGAATCCGTGCCCCACGAAAACTTCTCACCGGTATCTCAATTGCTCCTCTCTTTACCGCATTCTGTAAACAGCGCGGTTACAATGCTACCCCATTGTTAGCGTTATGGCGTCTTTTTTAACCGTGCAACCCTCTTGACAAAATATCTTCAGAGAACAAACAGCCCGAAAGACGGGATTGCATGCCGGACCTAATTGTGGTTCTGTAGATTTGGGAACAGTGCATATTAGACTTTAATGCGATCTCTGAGAAGAATTTTACCCGCCGGGAAATAATGCGTCATTTAGCTTACGTGTAAGACCTGAAAGTGTTAATCTAATACGTTTTATAAGATAATGGCATTCGTCCATTTGCAGTGTATTATTTATGTTCATGCTTAGGTATTCTGGCAGACAGAGTGACGGACAAACAGAGAGACAGACAGACAAGGCTAAAATACATGGGGATGTTCACCAACTGGGCAATTGCCAGTTAAGATAATACACAGGAAACGCGGACATCACATATAACGCCACTATATCTCATTGCGTCGTTTATCAAATCTGGGATTTTCATTACCATTAATTTAATCTAGCTTCATTCACTAGGAAGCTGGCGAGACCTCGGGGTGGTTTGTGATACAAGTTAGGTCAATATCTTGTCATAACAGCCAAAAATTTATATATGTACTTAGACACATCTTTAGCAGTCTATTTCAAAAAGGATATATACATTATGTTCAGCTAGTTTTATTTAAAACGTGGGCACTGTTCTTGTAGGAAACCGACATTTTCAAACTTTTGACTTTGCAAACTTAAAATTGTTTACCGAAGCTAATCACATATCCCCAGCAACCTACGTCCACCGTGAGCTGATGTCAGTCCTGATGTCATGTTGACGTGATACACAGATAACGAAGAGGTACACAAACAACACAGTTTACTCTCACATCCGGTCTCTGAAGGAACTTGCCGAGCAATTACTGGTAAATTTAGGCAATTTTGCAAGAAAGTAATGAGTGCCAATTATAATGAAGGTTGGATTTGTTGAAGCACATGCAGGGCAACAGAAGTTTTCCAGGAAAGACACTTTTAAATAGCAAGCTGTTGAGAGGGTGTCCATAAGATCTTTCGTTCCGTCTTTTCAAGGAATGATTAAGTTTTGTCATTATATCATTAAAATGGGTAATGAGTAATGGGGGAGATGGGTGTTTTCTGCTGTCCACCCGTATATTTACACATTGGTACATGTCATTGTACCAGATCATATCTCTCCTCCTTTTATTTATTTATTTATTTATTTATTTATTTATTTATTTATTTCATAAGATAACGAAAAACCTACCAAAAGATCTACATGCATCACCACTGACATGTTGATATGGATTAACACGTTGCTAAATAAGTTAATATTACAGAAGTGAAAGTTTTTTTATTTTCATTTTATAACAACTGACCACATAAAATAACAGAAACACGCCGAGTCATCGGGTGCACCTGCCAGGTTCATTGGCCCCGCACGCATCTGAGCTGACAGCCCGAGGAATATCAACAACACAAAACGTTCAATCAAAAGACGGCAACGCAATTACTTGATAGCGCGAGTTTTTTATCAATTGTAGAAACTGTCACACTCCATCAACTGAATGTGGGAGTGAGGGGTCAGCGTCAGCGACGAAAACGATCAGTAACTTTATTAAAAATAACTAATTCATAACGTTTTGATGGAAGCTAACTTACCAAGATATGCTTTCATAAGTCCATGAAGAAGTTAACATTTATTTAAGTAATAAATTATGGTTGTGTCTTTAGAAGAGCCTTCATTTCTTCGAAACATATTCTTTGCTGCCACTAACAAAAAGAAAAAAAAATCAAAATGCGAAAAGAGGAAAGTGGAATAAAGGAAAACAATATGGAATTCAAACGCACAATAAAACTGTATTAAGCAATTGGCCGTGAATGATACATTACTGGTGTGTTGTGACGAGGGAGGGTTTTCAACAATCGACGACTCTCTTCCTACACACGCACACACACACACATACACATACACACACACACACACATATACACACATACACATACACACACACACACACACACATACACACACACACATACACACACATACATACACACACATACACACATACACATACACACATACACATACACATACACATACACATAGACATACACATACACATACACATACACTCACATACGCATACACATACACACATACACATACACATACACATACACATACACATACACATACACACACACACATACGCACACACATACGCACACACACACACACGTGTCAGTTAGGTAACACACGACGACAAAAAGCATGAAATAAACGCAATATACCACTATGCATTTATTTACGAGCAGGTTTTTACCAGCATCAGCCCTTACGCCAGTTGTTGGAGTTTCAGAGACTAAACAGGACAGTCTTTTCATTTCACAGTCCCATGCGTCCACTTGCCACCCCTGGTCACTTGTGATGAGATCACTTGTGTATCAGTCAATCGTTGAACTTGTTTGAATGAACGGCCACGATGTGTCCGGTCCTGAATCTTGTTCTTCAATCCAGACATTGTAAAATGCCGTACATGTATACGTCGTATGTTCGACTAACAGAAGCACTCTTCGTGTCATGATCAAGTAGTTGCCCATTTTTATACATTATCTGCGGGTAATATTTTAGAAAACGTTACATTTGTTGTTCAGTTTTATAAACTAAGATAGAACCTATTTTAAGTATAGGTTGATATCAAAATAATAAATGTAATATTTGTAAATATGTATATATTTTAAAGACAAGGTAGTACATATATATATATATTCACAATTTTGTTAGGTCAAAATACGCCCCGGTTACCAAATTAAATAGTCATAACTACGTCACCAAATTCCTCTCTATTCGGCAAACATGGCCTCGTCCAGACACTCTGCCTCGATACATAATGGACACATTACTCTTAGATGAACAAACGAAAAAGAAATCAAAACAACGCTGCACTCTAAACTATCATAACAAGACGCTTACCCTATCTCTTACATAGTTGTAATCTGGCAGACATGCCCGAAAGCAACACAATATGAGGTACATTGTCTTAAAAGACCTGAATAAAAAAGAAGAAAAAAAGAAAGACGAACACTCTCCCTTTAGTTCTACTACCGCGCCAGGTTTTCGCTCGCCCCCTGTGCTAATGTGTCTATGCTCCAGTAATGGGCGGTCACGGGAGGTCTTGAACAACGCCTTAAGAATAGAACATAGGAAGACACTTAACCTGTGCGCTCTGCGGTGATCTACGGCCCATGAGTGTGAGATAAGCGTGTCCCCGGTACAACCCTGCGGTCCATGACATTTGATTTTAGTCTTGCACAAAGCTTTCCCAGTGATATATCCCCCGGCGGCCTGTATTCCTTGAGTCTTTTGTTACAATTCTGTCTTTGCGAACAGAGTAAGAGAGGGGGCTCATAGCTGTTTAAAAACGTTTTTTTTTTCTTATAAAATTCTGAGCGAATGAGAAAGGTGAATAGATGGCCCCCACACAGGTCGAGAACAGACTCACCGGGGACCACGTGTTCAACATGGATAGATAAGGACAAAATGAAGCAACATATTTAAGCATGACGAAAACATTTTCAAAATATTGAAAGGATTTACCAGTATACCAGTACCTACTTAACATAATTCATCCAAGTTTTTAATCTTAGTTTCATGCATCTTGTTAATATGTTAATAGCAGCCTGAACACCCCCTTGAGAGCCACCCAAGTGATTGATGATAATTTGGAACACAAAGTAACGTTTATATAAGTTGGGCCCAAAGCACTTATGGGATATTGATATTATAAGAACAATCAGAAGAAACCAGTGGCGGATCCATGGTAACGAAAATGTTTTAAAAAGGTTTGTTCTTCAGTATGGTAGTTCTATCCCTTTTGAAAAAAAGGATAATACCAACACCCCCGCCCATCGCTAAGAATAAAAAGCTAGGAAGCGTGAAGTAACTTACTATGTTGTTCTAAAAATGGCTGAGACATCCAATTAATTAAAGAGGCAATTCATGCAACACTGTAACATTTTATTTATAGGCAGATTACCTGTACTTGTGGTCCTAGAGACCTCGGTGTGCTTTTAAGTATCACTGACAACAATGATTTAGTAAAATCCAAGAAATTCAAGACAACATTGAATCTCAAGCCCCTTTGAACGTACAGTGCTTTCTGGTTTGCATGTTTGAGTTGTATTTTTTGTTTAAATTGTATCTCACATAACATTTTATCGAACCGTTTTTAATTTCCCATAGCGTTTTCACCCAAGAGGACAATATCATATTTGTTATCGAATTCCAAACATTTTCTATAAACTTCAGTTGTACTTTGAAGGTAAGTGAGTTTTGGTTGTTATGGTTCAAGTTGCGTTTAAAGTCATAGATTCCATCATGTGTATGAGCTGATAAAAGTACTGATTAATCTGTATCCTCATCTACCATTTGATAAATATGAGCCACAAATATATTTTCTATCAATATAAAGCTGTATGTTTTTTGCAAAACATTTTTCCAGCGATCTGGAGAGTCAAGATTAAAAAACCATTAAAATTAAGTTAAGATAACAATAACGTATAATCTCAATTTTCTAACGTTCTTGGTTCTCATAACGTAAGATTTTTCACAAAATCACAAATATGTTCATGTATACTGATAAATAATGACTTGGTCTGAGCGACGATCTTTGCCTTGAGATTCACCTTGTATTGCTCAGTACGGTGAAACAATGGAGAGATTTAAGGTGGGTTGTCTTATTGGTTGTCACCCATAGTCACAGTCAAGAATCCCAGGGCCGCCTGGAATCAAGCCGTGTTTGCTAACGAATAAATTAGTCAAATTGTCAAATTAGTCTGAAGATTTGTTGTAGAATCTTGTCTTTTGGAAGGATGTGTACTCTGAAATATTGCCTGAGGTGCGGTGTGAAAAAACTGGTAGTCCTATATGTACAGGTTAGGGTTTGTCTGAGTATTGGGGTTACTTGCAAATTGTTCTAATAATTATTTTTATAATTTGCTTCTCAATGAGCTAGCGCCTGACGTAAAACCATAGTTCTAAGATAAAACGTACGTCAGTAATATTGTTACCAGGCCAGTAAAATAGTCGTGAAGTCAGATATCGCTGCATTTAGGTAGTTAATTACACGAGTAAATAATAACTTTCAGAAATAGCTCCTAAATATACAAGTTTAAGCCAGAATCAAACAAAAGCAACTAAATCTGCTCTGGGCAATTTTAGCCTGCCGGTCCTTTAGATCAATAGTTATCTAAGGCATGACGATTGATCAAATAATTATTTTGTTTTACCAGTGTTTGTATGGGACTCAGATAACGATGAAATACCAATTCGTTTTGGTGTTTAATGAAGTTCAGATTGATATTAGAATTAAACGACCCTGGGAACCGTCATCTGATAGTGTGTCCTCTAGTATCCGAGGCTTTGAAATGATTAGAAGGGTCGCTGATATCCGGGGAGATATTATAATACTGGCGGCGATTTCAAAGCTCCGATTTTGGGTCGAACTAAAAGGCGTAACCGGAGTACCTTTTTGACACAGTCAGCTGTTGACAACTATTTGTTATTTCTGAATAGATATCAATACAAGAACAATAAAAAACCCCATACAATATGTTTTGGAAGTCTGCACGTTTCTATTTCGTTTATTTATTATTGATTTTTTTAAGGTTCCGCTTTTAACTTAAGCGAGCCATAATCCCCACAATAAGAAATAAGTATCTGCTATTTATTTATTTATAATTGCAGTATGTACAGAATTTTCGAGAAGCAAATCTGCCTGTTGGGTGGTAAACCTGGAGAAAATTCACTCATGCTTCTTTTTCATCAGGCTATCTCAGTTTCAAAAATCTAAATATAACTGGCATCACCGGAAAAAAGGTTTACAGACTGAGTATTGTAAGTAGTCGAAATGAAATTTCTGAACATCTGATGACGCTGCAAGTACGACTAATTCTATATATGGAGTAACATTAATATGAATATAGTAGAGGTAATTTATTTACAACAGATGTTGTCTTAAAAAGAGCTTATATTTCTGCATTTGTTTTGAGGTGGTGCTACCTTCATCAGTTTTAACTTAAAAGTAGTACTATCAAAGAAGTCCAAAATCTTTTCATGCATACATCTTTTTAATTTCATCCATTGTTCTGGCGAGAAAATAATAACTGAGAAAAGCCCCTGACGTACGTTTGATCAGTGCTTCTGGTAATCTATCAGTTTTTGTCCGTGCTGCGGTATATCACCGTGGCCATGGCAGTAGAAGTATCACAACGGCATTCCTCTAAGAACCGGGTATCAGACCAGATACATAATACCGCGTCAATACACTTGATATTACAAATTTTGTCCGGTACGCTGATTTCTTGTTTGAATTAAAGCAGTAATACAACCAGAAACATTTCGACAAAGAAACCAAAACAGTCTTTATATCATTGACGGCACATTTGAGGTCTTCTTCAGTGCAGATATATATAGGTATAATAGGCAGATCAAAACTCAAACTTTGCTAAAAGCGTTTCCTATATCAAAATAAAAGGCACCATCAAAGGATATTACAATGAATTGTACTAGTTCAATACTACATGGCTTTGGGAGCACTAGAAATGATTATCGTGCTCGAAATAGTTCGAAGAATAAAACAAACAACCACACCTTTAATTGTGCCCTGAGACGCATTTCCGCGTCAGCTGTGTTTTTTTTTTTCTTTTCTCTGTTTTGCGATGTTTTAAGAAAATATAGGCTGAACATCAAACTAAAGGATCACATATTTCAAATATTTAGAAACGCGTATGTCATTATCTATGTTATTGTACCTATATTTAAATTAAAAATTCGGTTTCACAATCGCCCGATTTGGTCCACCCAGCAATTGATCTATGCCAAACTATTCGACGACGACAAGCACTAAATTCTAAATGTCTCAATCGGTATGATTTCATCCAATAGTTATTATAACATAAAAAGGTCTCAGAGAATATTTCTATGTGTTTTTGGGGAATTTTAACAAAAAAAGATGACTATAGATCGTTTACTTTAGTGCGTGGAAAATGGAAAATTTGACCTAGTCTACTAGACCTATATCTACGCTTTTGAAAACTACGCAGATGTCACATTTTTCCATTCTAAGAATCGATGTATGACAAACTTCAAAACGAGGAACACCCAGAAATTATCGATATCAAATTTGCCCTATTGTATACTGTTCGTCAAGGAGACCCTTTGTCTCTTCCAATTCACCGCGCGGTCGTGCATTGAGAGTTGGTCTAATACAGGATATATCGGATGTTTGCTTATAATCTTTTTACAGCTTGCATTTCTCCTCATCGTCAGTGTGACAAGTATCAAAGACATATGTCGGTCTGTCCGTAATCGTTTGGAGACAGGTTGTAGCACGGGATCACCCAGTAAAATTGGTATATTGACTAGTATAGCATAGATAGATAGGGTATATTTAAATCTAAATACCAAAAAAGGAGATGTTACTTACACAATATGCCTCTGATATTTATAAGAATAATTATAATTTGCCTGTAATATTTATAAGAAAACCACCCTCACAGGCATTTGTTGCACATCTGTTTTTATTTGTTAAACATCAGATGCCAATTTTTCAAATTCAACGTTTTACAAAGTATCTGGCCACATGCTGAACATAAGACGCCCAATTTGTGTTAACCACTCGATATGTGTTAAACACTCAATTTTCCAGTGTAATTAAAACGCCGGATATGTGTCGCTGTCTTGTAATCAATATAACTAAAATTAATTTGTCTGTGCGCTTTTAAACAACGTAATCCCGTGTACATGGTGGCCTCCAGCCCTGGGCATCGTAAGGGTGTGTACATGGTGGCCTGCAGTNATTTGGGCACTGCTCCCATGATGACCATTTAAGGAAAACCATGTCACTTACTGTTCTCAAACTTACAGGAAAGAAACATGGGACTAAAATACAGCTTCAGTAGGCAATGCAGTCTGTTTGGTAAATTTTTATGGCAGTTAAACATTTTTTGTGAAAATTAAATTTTTCACATATTGGCTTTTTCAAGGTGTGACTTAGAACCTCCACGGGCTTGAAGAGCCATGCTAGTCACATTTTCTGAAAATCCATGATACGTATATTTTATTATTAAAAATTGATGGTCATTATGCTGTTAAGCATTATGTAACATTGCATCAAAATAGAAGAAAACACAATTTTTGGTGATGCTGCTATGATGACCATTATGGGAAAACAGTATTAGTTATGATTGTCAAACTTTCAAAAAAGAAACACAGGACTAAAATGCACCCTGAGTTGGAAAAGCAGTCTAATTGGCTTCTTTTTCTGGAAGTTATACATTTTAGTGAAATATTCATTTTTATTGTGTTGGCATATTCATTGTGGGAATCAGAGCTCCCATGGACATGAAGCCGAATGGTAATCAAATTTTCTACATGTCCATGCTATTTATAGTCAATAATCAAAAATTGGTGATAATTATTCTGTAATTTATTATGTAATGTTACATCAAAATTGACAAAAATCTTTGTGCACTGCTACTACAAACATTATGAAAAGAAAAGTATGTTACTTATTATTATTTTTAACTTACAAGTATGATTTTTAGGATTGGCATGCAGTTCATATTAGTAAGCCAGGTCAGTTGGGTTATCATTTATTATTGAATTTATGCAGTTTTGTGTGAAATTTTCATTTTTCTCATTCTGGCATTTTAAATTTGAACACCCATGGGCCTGAAGCCTTATGCTTGTTACGCATTTTACTTACATGGGTATTACCTGTTGAGCATAATTAAAATTTGATGTTGAATTTGCAGTTAAGCATAATGTACTTTTGCATCAGAATTAACAGTAGCCTATTTTGTGCATTGTTATTGCCTGCTTTTTGTCTGTACATTTGACAGCTTTGCTGCCTTGTTAGAAACTGCATACTAGTACCCTATGTTTTTTTTTTATAAAGGTGAGAAGTTACATTTGGGGTCTCCTTTCGTCTGCATTAGTTTGGGGTCAATTGGTGCACTTTCACAGGAGAAGTAGTCATAAGATGAAACTGAAAACTCTTTCTTATTCTGGCATTGTAAAAGTAAGAGACCCCTTGTTTGCTGATTTTTGTAGAGCTCATCAAGCAAACCACTGGAGGTAGTGTTTGTTTTTAATTGTTTTTATATGGTTAAGCATTTGAGCTTCTTCAAAAAGTACAATGCCTCAATGAACAAAAGTTAAACTTTTTCAAAATAAAATGTGAAATACTCTAAAACTAGCAGAGATACAAGATACTCCCATAGTAACTATTGAATTTGAATGAGCAATCATCTATGTGACCTTTAATTTGACATTTGACCTACATAATCACCATGAAACACACCTTGCAATTTTCTAGTCTTTATATCTTCAAAACTAGAAGATATACTAGTACTGTACATTCTAGGTGACTAGTGAACTGGAAAAGGAGATCATACTGAGAATCCATGCAAATTTGACCTTTGACCTACATGTATTTTCTACCATGAAATGCATTTTGTAAATTTTCTAGCCTCTATATCTCAAAAATTAGAACATTTACACATTTACACATCTTATCTCATCTTACAATTGAGCTTGCATGCATTGGCAATAAAAATATGACACCATATTTGACCTTTGTCCTACTCTCCACATTGAAATGCACTTTTCAAATTTTCTATCCTTTGTATTTCCTAGTCTAGAAGAGTTCCACTAGTAGTTCCATTGAACTAAAATCCACTTACAAAATCCTGCTGGTGGTACAAAAACTGGTGGTGGTATCACCTTTCTGATTCCCTAATTAATTAATGTTTTAATCAATACATTTATCGGAGTAGCAGTCAATTAATTAATTAATTTGTTTGTTTGTGTATTTCAATTTCCTTTTTCATCATCATTATTACCACAATTTGTTTCTCACCATAGTCATGATGCCATCACTCTGTTTCTTGTTTTGATCTCCAACATACAAAAGGGCACGGAAAGAAAGACCTTCAAATCTCACTTGTTGGGATGTAGAATTCTGATCTGAATGTAACATAAAATGGTAAATTATGCAAATGGCATTTAAGCTTGACAAAGATCAGCTACAAATTGTTTGACTAATCTCGTTGATTTAGTTATAAGTAAATTACGGCCAAGTACATGTAGTATTATTGATATGACTCAATCTTTTTAATAGTGAAATAAGTGCAAATTTTACAGACACTGTATTTTTAAAGTCATTTTAATTAGATAATTTCTAGCAAGAAATTTGAAAAGCAGGGTATCCTACAGTTCTTTTTTTTCAATTTCAAAACTCTGTATTTAAAAGATTGGTCATCTTCCCCATTGAAACCACCAAGTCATTATTGTATTTACTTTAGGAGGCATGAATCAAAAGTCAAAATGTCTCTTGTCTTGAGTAAGCTTTAGGTTCAAGCTTGAATAAAAAGAAGCAAAAATCTATATCTTAGACTGTTTATGACAGTCATCATAAATTCATTCAGTAATCTATGTAATATTTGAACATTTTATTTATCCAGTTTTATAGTGTGATACTATTGTAGAAAATAAAGAATGAAATGTATCATATTTATCTCAAACATTTAATGTATCTATAATCTATATACATCTCAAAAAAAAAAAAGAAAAAATTATTCAGGAGAATTTGTATCTTATTTCAAAGTGCCAAAACATTGCACACTGAGATACATGTACCAAGGAGCAAAATGATAAGACTATATTATATTATTAATACTGTCAATTCATGTAAATACCGTGAATTTTCACATACATATAATGTAGTTGTTTAATGATAATAAACAGGTAGCACTTACCTTCGCAGACTGTATCACCTCCATAACAAGCCATGCAGTGGTAGTTCTTGTAACTTTGATCATGACCGCTAAAGATAACTGGATTGTTGTAGGCCAAGCAGGCATCTCTTAAGGGGGAGTGCAGGGGCAGTGGACGAGGCACACGATATGCACTTCCATTGGTAAAACTGAACTTACAGGGACCAAAGGCATGGTTCTCCACTTCCCGAAAGCATGTCCTCAATTTCCAGTCTGGTTTTGACTTGAAAATACCATTACATCCGAGATCTTCCAGTATTCTTAAGACACATCGTGAGGAGCTGCAATTTACAAAATTAACAATATCTCCCCTCGTACAATAGATGGCAAGTTCCCATGGTTCCCAACTGTTACTGACACCATTACAAATTGCACAATACTTATTTCTGAAGGTTATCATTGTGTCTGGGTCAGTGACTGGCTGGTGCAAGAGCACATCCTCTGAGAGACTAGTTTCTGAGCTATTGGTGCATTTGATACGGATTTTTTCTTCTAGCCATGATTGCGGACATTGGTCCACCATCCAAAATCTCAATCCATATTTGTCCACATAGCCTTGGTTGCTTTGATATCTTTGTGGATGCATTGTTGGAATATTTCTACAAGAGCTTTTACGTGCCAGGGAAGTCGAAGTAGACCAAGGGTCAACTTGTTTTTTCTGCTTAGCCAAAGAGGACGTACTGGTATTGTTAGTGGACCCAAAGGTGGTGCTGTTACTTTGAGTTTCTGTTAAGTTGTATGCAGAAATAATTACAGGTTTCAAGGGGTTATGGGCCTTTGTTAACTGTACAGAGGCTGCGCACACCGTCGTATTTTCTGTAGCTCCATAACAGCAGTCATCATACAGGATGCACAGAGGGTCACAGTTGCAGTGGACCTTGATACTGTCTTGATGTCGTCCAGCCCTTACACAGAGCCACTGATAAGGTGTAAGAGTTGTGTGTAGGAAAAAATTGGTTTTCTTTGTTTTTTTAGCAGTTTCATTGCTGTTTGTCAGTCCTTTTAGCAATGTATCCTCTTGATAGGGCAACTTTTGTGTGACTCCTTTATCCATTGTACCCTTAGTTGTTGGTGACTCTTGCATGACACCTTCCTGCATCCTACCCTCAGTAGTTGGTGACTGTGATGTGACTCCCTCATGCATTCTACCCAGAGTAGTTGGTGACTCTTGCATGACACCTTCATGCATTCTACCCTCACAAGTTGGTGACTGTGGTGTGACTTCCTCGTGCATTCTACCCAGAGTAGTTGGTGACTCTTGCATGACACTTTCCTGCATTCTACCCTCAGTAGTTGGCGATTCTTGTGTGACTCGCTCGTGCATTTTACCCAGAGTAGTTGGTGACTCTTGCATGACACCTGCCTGCATTCTACCCTCAGTAGTTGGTGACTCTTGTGTGACTCCCTGGTGCATTCTACCCTCAGTAGTTGGTGACTCTTGTGTGACTCCCTGGTGCATTCTACCCTCAGTAGTTGGTGACTCTTGTATGACTCTCTCATGCATTTTACCTTCAGTAGTTGGTGACTCTTGTGTGACTCCCTCGTGCATTTTACCTTCAGTAGTTGGTGACTCTTGTGTGACTCCCTCGTGCATTTTACCTTCATTAGTTGGTGACTCTTGTGTGACTCCCTCGTGCATTTTACCTTTAGTAGTTGGTG
The DNA here is from genome assembly GCF_001039355.2 of Lingula anatina. The sequence continues at coordinate 91,958 of NW_019776104.1, read as the reverse complement.
ACTCTTGTGTGGTGCCTTTGTGCATTCTATGTTCAATAGTGGGCAACCCTTGTTCAACTGCCGGTGGTTCTATTGTGTTTGCTTCTGACATTCCATCAACATATGATGACTCCGTCCTGATTCCCGCAGGTGTCCAAATGTCTAGATTTGGTGACTTTTGTGTGGATCCATCGGATTGACCATTTTCTTGAACCATATTGAGCATGACTGCTGTTTGCTGAACTAGTATCAGTGCACATATAGTGAGGTGTATGATCATCATGTTTTTTTCTAAATGAAATCTCTGCGTGGCAGTGGCACATAGAAGTGATGCAGAGCAGCGTTTGCTGAGCTTTTATACCATTCATTAACTCATATCCTTATTGATACAGATTATTGCCGCAGTTATTAGAAGGAAACACATCAACAGAATTACAAAATATCCTTCTTTAGAACACTTATTAAGTAGAATTCATCCCAAGCTGTAAGTAGGAAGAAGAGTGGCTATAGGTCATCAGGTAATTGAGGCAGATACATAATAATTTCAAGCAGCTTATGTCTCAAGTTGATCAACCATTGGATGATAGATAGTTTATGGTAATCTAATGCAGCACCACCAGGGGGATTAATTACAATAAATTACAGAAATAAGACAGTATAATACCACTTAGGATAGAATATGATCTCAAAAAGCTGAGAAATTTTTTATTCAAATTATGGTCCTCTTTGAGTTTGGAAATATTTTAATTTATACACATATTGTACTACGTTGTAGCAGTGACTCACACTCAACAACTTGTATGAAAATATATTTCCTTGCTTGTTAATAAATATCCTATTATCACTTACAGAGCTCTGGGGATATACCCCCCTTACAGACAGAACTCCATCGGAAAAGCTAAATCTCAGTTTTTGTAAACAAATTTTAGGTGTTCACCCAAAAATGTCAAACCACACAGTAAGAGGAGAGACTGGAAGGATTCCTGTTTACTTAAAAATTAACATACAATTAATAAAATTTTGGCTCAAAATATTACGCACAGACGAAAACAACCTACTCAAACAAGCATACCTAGATGAATTACATAATTACAATTTACTCACAACAGAAAGCCTGCCAAATTTGAATGATGATAACCTGTCATGGAGTGAAGGTATTATGAAACTCTTGTTTGAAAACGGATTTGGAGATGTATGGCTAAAGCAGAATCCTGACATAAATTTCCTAAGTATGTTCAGAGAATGAATCATTAGTGGGTACGTACAAAACTGGCACAGTGAGCTTGAGCACAATTCCAAATCCAGAGTATATTGCCAATTCAAAAATACATTCAAAAAAGAAAAATATCTAGACCTTCTTCACGATACTGATAAAAGAAAAAACCTAAGCCGTTTTCGCACCAGTGGGCATAAACTCNTTCATGGAATTACCAATAGTCTCTCACTATTTAAACTTTTTTTTCATTTTTTCTATTTATTTTGTCCCTGCCAATGTAATAAGCGTGGGTTACTTCTTTCTTTTTACATAAGGTCACATCTTTGGGTTCTTTTATTGCGAATTACACTGATCACTCAGCTACATGTTTAATTATGGCGTGTGTATATTCAGAAACATAATTAAAAAACATAATTTAACAAATATAATTATTACTGAGATGATCAGCAGTCCAACTTTTCACGGACCTATTTAAAGTAACGATGTTTATTAAGGGTAGTGACGAAAGTTGTTATTCATTATACTCTATGGTAAACACAATTTCATTCAGGGAAATATAGAATAGCGACATCCGGTACAAAAAGAATCGAAGACCTAGTCCCGTCCTTTGATTTGTTATAGGCGGCATACTCTTTACCAAAGAGGGGGTATTTTAGAATAAGAAAATCTGTAAGAATGTTAATAAATGTATCTATAAAAAGAAAAATACCTAGACCTTCTTCACGACACCGATAAAAGAAAGAACCTAAGCCGTTTTCGCACCAATGTGGGCATAAACTTCACATTGAAACTAGCAGATACAATAACACTCCTCGGACCGACAGAATATGCCATTACTGTTCTAAAGACAAAATTGAAGACGAAAAACACTTTCTCACAACATGCTCCCTATACAACGACCTGCGAACAATATTATATAAGGTATTTACAAAACACGATACACATTTTGGCCTAAAAACAACTGATGAAATATTTACTATAATTATGAAATCTCAAGAAAAAGAAACCCTTATTGCACTAGTTCAGTTTCTCTCCTCCGCTTTTGCTAGGAGGGATCTACAAGACAGTGCTGCACTCATCGGCAATTGAGCAATAGTAGTAAAAGAAACTTTTTTTAAAATAGTAAATAAGTAAATATCCTTACTCATTGTGATTGTTTAATAACATATTCACAAAAATTGTATTCATATTGTCATTTTCATCCACACAAGTGGATGCATATGTTACAGTGAAATAAACATGTATAAACAAACATGTAAACATGTATCTCTATCGCCCACGAAGGAGAAAGACTTAACAGATAGAATTAATAAACCTACTACTGAGTGGAATAGGAAATGAAAAGAAACAGTCTTGTTCCAATATCTTTGGAGATGATGAGAAAGTTTCTTTGCATGCGGGTATTTCCTACTGCGGAAACGGTAATGGAAGGCTGGTGCTTGATTTGCACATGACACCCGCTACATCTTGGACAGTTCTGATAATTAAACGCTCCACTTGTGCGGATATCGCTCTAACAGAATTGCTTGCATCCATTTAGCAGAGTAATTCATCGTGTATTCAATGCACTGTCAATACTTGTGAGAAGCCAAGTCACATCAACACATCAAAGATAAATAGAACTCATTTTTTTATATCAAAAGTACAAAAATGTCACAAGATCCCATTTATTTTGTTATTGTTAAGATATTGATTCCCGGTTCAGTGGTATCATGTTGTATTGGGATTAAAATGTGCCCTTCCATTATGAAATATTAGAAGGACTTAGATAAATACTTCATTAATTGATGAAGTCATTAGGCAAAATTTTCCTAATATTGTTAATGTATATTTCATGTGTTGCTCATGATGTATTAGTAGGTTCATGCACTAAACGATCTCTCTCTCTCTCTCTCTCTCTCTCTCTCTCTGTGTGTGTGTGTGTGTGTGTGTGTTTTAAATCCAAATACCTGTTGTCAGATGTGCCCAGGATGGGTGCTATGGTTTCATACTTTGCCGTAAGATGTTACGCTGAAGGTTTTGTCCTCCATGGCATTTCGCGATCGGTGCTATGGTGATAAGACATCCGCCTGTTCTATAGCATCCAAATTTTGACTATAGCTGTGTTTCCGCTTCCGCTCCCAATGGTAAATCACATTCTAAAATTATTCACCACTGAACCATGCAATTCTTAAGTCACGTGATACATAAATGTAATAACGGTTAAGCGACGGTCACGTGATTTGTCATCTTCTACAAATTACCTACGACATTGTACAGAGTTTTATAAAATTGTTAGATATTAGTTACAAACTTTTTCGATAAAAGCGGACATTTTCTGGAAATGTACAACCGCGTACATTTTGTCAAAAATTTGGTCAACATATCAAGAGACTTTCATAAGAAGATGATATGTCGTATTAGAATTTTATATTATAGACCTGGCTCAATGGACATTCAGTCGTTTGAAAGGACTTAATAATTAAAGCAAGTGTCAGAATTGGTATCATCAGACAAAGACGGCCCTGCTCATTACTGGCAATTGACTCTGTCCGTGTTCCACAGCTTTGACGTCGTTGTCGGCGTCATTGTTCACATGGAAAACGTTTGTTCTGACGGTAATGTCTATAATAAACATGTCGTTAGGTGAAATGTGTAGCAAAAATCCATTGAGAAATTGAGGACGCTTCACAAAGTCCTGTTTATATCTAAATTAATCAGGCCGTGTAATGGAAATTGTCGACGCTATTTTCAAACAAATTACGGATATTGCAGTGCAGTGTAAATCTCCATTGAATTTGACAAAGTAACAAGACAGTTTTTGGTAAATAGCGGTTAATTGAGGTTATATAAAGACGATATAGTTTCCCCATTAATGCCCTGAATGGTGCTAAAATGACGACTAAGCTTGTTAATGGGTCAAATTAACATTGTTTCCAGAAAGTATACCTGCTATGATCGAACCACGCTCTTGGAACACTACTTTGTCGTCATACTCCATCAGGGTTGCCATAATACAAAGCTATGCAAATGACTATTAATACCTTTCAAATCTCTATTGGCACTGACAGAGGCACAATTGCCGTGGAAACCAAGTCCTGAAGAATTAATATCGTACAAATAACCTTATGGATATTGGAAATACATTTAATGATACCAATTAATTTGTAGATATGACATTTATATATCACTTTAGTAATCTGGTATCGTGTCGAGTGGATGTCTGTCTGGGAGAAAACAGCGTGTTTAACCACATGGATTTCCATGCGGTGAATTACAGATACCCCATCTAGCATTTAGAGGGATTATCGGACAAAGAGAAACATCTTGCAAATCCACATTGGTCACAGACCGCCGATAGCAGTTTCCTACATCATGGTTTTCCAATCCCTGTCATGATCATCATTATTGCATAAATGGTGGTGACGTGAGATTGGGTTAGGTCAGGAAATAGTCCACAGATCTTTGCAAATATCGTCGCATTAAAACATTGCTCAACCTAACTTAGTAACTACAGTAGTTCTAAGAACTGATAACATTTTTGTTTTCTCAGTAAAAGTAATAACACACTTTAAATCAGTTTTGAACAAAATTTGTGAATTGTCAGATTGTCGGCCCAAACACCGATCCTTTCATTCATTTTGTGTACGGAGTTATCGTGATTCTTGTAGTGAAACATTCACATTCATTACAAGACAAAATAACTGGAAATATGGCGGTCCTCGACATAAGGCGGGTTCAGAGTAATTGGGAACGCACCTAAATAAGCACCTGTGTTTGCATCGTTATCTAGAACTAGAATGTAAAAACACGCTGTTGTCTTCGACAATTAAAATCATAACACACATGTTGGCATAGCTCCAGGTGACAGCTACAAGTAGTTCTCGAGCGCACTAACGAGATAAACGAAAGATGTTAAAACAGCATTTTATTAATAAATTATGTGAGATGCGCCGTAAACGTCGTGATTAAAGAACGCTGTACCCCAGGGCACCTGGTGACCGGGTCAACCGACGCCTATTTGCATATATCACGATTTCTTTCTTTGAATTCTAAGACAACAACAGCAGTAGCAGCACTGCCTTTAAAAAGGAGCGCTGAGAGAATGGCTGCGTTTCAGTGAGCGGTGGGGACTATTTCACCACTGAGCGTCTCCGTGGCCGGGGCACACAGTGGGAGATGTTGTAGTTCAGAAACATGGCCAGACGCTGGATTGCTGTCGTTATACAGTCTTTTTCTCTTGAAGTTTTCTCAGGCGATTTTGCCAAATTGTTCCGGATTCTTATTTTGCTAAAACGTTTTTAAGATCACCGGCTCTTTAAAGTGGCCTAGCTATTCAAACTTAACTATTTTATGATAACTGTTCCTTTTCCGTTAAAAGTCAACTCAAAGTCGCCCATACATTGAGGTAAACATCAATTTTGCCGTTTGACCGTCAATCAGTAGGGGTGCAGTGCTATTTAAGACGGTCGTTATGGTCTAATATACCACACCGAGCCTTCAATTACGCACTCTTGCTGAATTTCATTGGTTTAAATCACAATATGTCACACAATATTGACGTCTGGTGAGATAGAAATTGGTTCAAAGACGCATTACGGGGATTGAAAGTAGTCGTATGAAAAATTGAATTCGAAATATCACGAACCGTTTCTATCATGAAATCTTCTCTAATAATGTAACAGTTTTAGAGAAGAAATGACGAAAAACGTCAAATGTGACCCTTCAACTATCCCACTACAGAAGACATGCGAACCCATAACTGTGAAGAACACAAGCTAATGTTTGTTCAAAAATTCCTTTCAGCCCCCATCTAAACTCATTTAAGTAAACATCTTAACTAACCAAATTCTAAGAGATATTATAAAACTATCCTCCTACAAAGGGTAACTGAAGCGATGTACTGCACACGTGTAAAGCTGTATTAAATAGTAATGTGAGGGAAAACCAATGGTGACCGATATACGAAAAAAATTCGTAGAATTGCCACTGCTTTGTAAAGTAATGCACTGTGTCCGGCTAACATAAAACGAACGTTCATCATGAAATAACGTTTAAACAAATTGCACGTTGTTTGATGGATCATGCGATATATTTCTATTTAATTAAGCCGACTCCATAGATCTGTCTCTGGGAGTATTTCAGGGGATTGGAGGGGGTTATTAATGGATATGTGAAGCGTCATATACTGTGGTGTCGGCTGATTTCACGCCCATCACATTTGCCAAAATGGTAAGTGCTCTGATATTTCGTTTTACGAACTCAGCAAAGAGCTCCACAGTGCGAGAGGTGTTTGTGTGCCACATCTTGAGCCCCCGACTCTTTAAAGATGAGTTGTTCGGGGAAAGCGGTCTATCTCTGAGCTGGCGATTGCCTAAGGTCCTATACGTATGTGATATACATAGTGGTTAGTTCCCTGTGGTGTTTAAACAAGTAACATCAGCCAAGTAAATCACTAGATGTAATATATATGTATCTTATTAAGCTGAGTCCATATCTCTGCAGAATGTCGCTTTGAGGCGTTACACATAAAATATGTCAAATGTTTCTTCATTTTCGTAAATGACTTTTAGACATATTTTCCTTTCCAAACGATCGTAAAAATCAGACACAATTTATTGCGGACGTCCTGACATAAACAAATCCCAATCCCACCGGGAAGCCTGCTGTGGTGTTCCAGGAATGGCAATGGAAGAAACGTGTTTCAACCGCTCTACTCACTAACAATGCCTCTAATTACGTTGTGATTATGTCCATGGATTTATCAGTTACGATCAGAATGACATCTCAAACCCACAAGAAAAAAGTGTCTTGAATATTGCACTGGAAAGAAGTACAGACCGAATGATGCAACGGTGAAAACTTGGTAATTGACAAATGGATGCGGTTTTACACAGACTGACGCTCCTTTGTGTCCTTATACGATTTCTGCTTTTAGAAAAAAGTCATCTGTGACATTTTGATATTCAAATGCGGACAATTAAAAAAAACTCCCTGTTTGTATGTAAGATGCAGCGTTTTAAATGTGATTAATCAAGTCGTCGTCTGTGACATTTTGATATTCAAATGCGGACAATTAAAAAAAAACTCCCTGTTTGTATGTAAGATGCAGCGTTTTAAATGTGATTAATCAAGTCGTTCATTTATACTTTAAGGTAAAGGCGGCGAAATATTTGAGTAAAATACTTGATAAATTTTCGCTACATTTACCACACTGACTAAAGAAAACTGCACTAAATCAATCCATCTCAGGTGCTGTATCCCAAGATATTATATAGATGGAATTTGAATCCTTTTTGGCTCATGTTCTCTCAAGTATCAGAGTATGTTGAATCATGTACAAGAAATACAGTATATAAAATAATGGTCACCATAGTATTGATGTGTCATTGTGGTAATAAATAAAAATACTCACTTTACTTTGATACAAAAATCACCTCCTTTGCTTATAAATTTAGGATGATTATGTGCAAAGTGGCATTTTATGTGACAATCATGTAAATTGTGTTAATTTCCAGTGACGGCCTTTGTTAAACTTATTTCCAGTTGTCATTTTTGGGTGCGGAAAGAAAATGGCCGTGTGATAAGATAAGTGGTATAGTGGCAATTGTTGCCTCCAGTAAATATCACGTGAGGCGCATGTGGAGTCTACAGACATGAGAATGTTCTTCAGTACCGTGTTATCTCAGCAGATGGGGAGAGGGGGGTTCTGGTTTCTAATAATCAAATAGAGCATACCGAGTGCACTCCAAAGATTAGTGTCCTGTCACAGCAAACACGAGGCGAAGTGAATGGTGATATTGAATGACACGAAAACACAGACTCACTGTACAGAATATGGTACTGTAACCGCCCTACATGTATCAGAGGCTTCAAAATTCTACAAGAGATATACTAAGTCAATCTAATCCCTCTCCTGTCCCGCTCACCTTCGTAGACGGAAGGTCAGACATGGTAGTACCTGTACATGTAGCACCGTATGCTGAGATAATGTGTACCAACTTAATCCGTCATAACTGGACTGGGAATGTGTTTGTAAACATGTGTTGGGAACTGTGGGTCAAAAACGAGTTCATCACATACTTAGTGAAAGTTTAGCATTATTAGCTAAGCCTTCCAAATTTGGTCACTTCGTGAAACGGATCCTACGGTACCTTCATGACTTCGTGTCATCCACAAGGAGCAGTGTTCCTGCAATTATACGCCACTTCACTGATAATGCTCTCCATCCCTGGAAATGTCAGGGGAAATCGTTTTAAAATGATGGAGCATTACTTTCTGCATTTTTAGCATGCTCTCACCGAGATGACAATCAATACGAATTTGCATACAAATGGCTACCGGACCGGAACGAGGGGCTTTGTGTTTCTTTTAAGTTGTGGTTTTTACCAGAATTCTTAGGTTCAAGTGAATGCTATCTGTTTTCTACTGAACTCTGAAGTATTTGCACAGTTATTCACGGCACTGTGTTCATTGTTTTAGGAAACTTGCAGCTCCAGAGCTTGTGTTCACTGCAGTGTGGTGGAATACAAAGAGCCCACTAAATGAACTTAAAACACAAACGATAAAGATTAGACAGTAACTAGAATAAATATCAAAATTACCTAAATTCTCTTTTAATTTTCAGAAATTGCACGTAAGCAAAATTCACTGTAACAAATAGCAGCAAATGCCGGTACCTTGGTCCACTGTTTTCACAAAAAGATAGAATAATAAAAAGGCAGATATCATTTAGTTGACTTTTTAAAGTGAAACAAATCAGGCTAATAATTATTACATTGATGATTTCTATATTTCAAATAATGAAATGATCTACCACATTTTTGAGCAGTTGACTTGTCAACCACCGGTAAACGTAATACTCCCGTTTCGTCCATCATCTCGCCTAAAGTCACTAACGCTCGTACAAATCCACCATCGGGTCTTCCTTGTCAGTTAAAAGCATCGATCTGTCTTTATTTGTAGAGATTGTTGCCATTATCCGCACACTGTCATTATACTGCTTATCTGGCACCAAAGACAAACCCCAACTGATGAAACTGTGAAAGATTATTTGAGTATTTAACGATACACGCACAGGTCTTGAATGAAAGGGAATTTTATAGCAAATCGCTGCAATGCCCATGTAAGAGGACATGGCACCATCAACAAACGAAAAGAAAAAGAGACTGTGTCATAGACATGGTGCAGCCAATAGCGAGTATAGATAGGCGTAATTTTTAACAAACATTTTGATGTTTACAGGGGTCTCAAGTTCCTGGGGCTGGACGAATGAAGCACATTATCATATAATTGCATAATAACGATAACAATAAACATATTTATTTACATGCCGGTTACTATTACTTTTTCTCATACGACAAATTAAAACTAAATAATAAAGGTTCTTTCAGATATTTGATCAAGGAAAACTGTCTAAACAATCGCTAATGCAAGTATCAGCTGAAAATGATGACCCCAATATCTGTAGTGACTAATTTTATTTTCTTTTATCTAAAATGCTCATATTACGAGCTACTCCAGTGCCTGTTTGGACTTAAGCCAGTGTGTTTCAGTACCATAGTGTCATCTGGTACCGCGGTGGCACGGTGGATACGCCCCAGGCATGTGCTATATTCATCATACGCTGCACAGGAAATGAAAACTGATACTCTTTTCGCCAAAGTTCCTAGCATGCTATTTGTTGCTCATGGTTAAAAAGTATATTATTTAGAAAAAATCCAGAAACACGTTCCAGTGATTTTCGTGAACGCTGATATTGATAGCTTTAACAGAAACACTTGGAGTGTGTGAGCCGTCTGTCCGTTAATCCCCTGGTATCTTCCACTCTGGTGGGTCGGGACTTTCTCTTTAGGGGGTCTTTTGATTCAGACTGGCGGATGCAGAATGTATTCTCTATGATAGAAATCGATTGGTTTTTGTGCGAAAACGAACAATATGTGTGCGGTTCGTTGCTTATTGTTCTTACGGGCGGGAACACTAGGGTTAGGCAAAGATATGGTGGGATAGAATTAAGGTTCGGTTAATCGTTGCGTCCATTTTTTTCAAGGTTTGCAGTCCGCTGAAGTAAACAATGCTTTAATGCGAGGCCTACGTACATAAGACCAAAGTCATTTTCTGGGGCAAGTTCACAATAGTCTAGGATAGTTCGAGTCCGAATCGATCTAAATGACGCACCTAATATTTTGGTTGTTTTAATTTAAATCTACCTGTCTGTACAAAGATTCCGTGCTCCTAACCGGAGCTCTTCGAATTTTAGAATCAATGGTTGGCTGCAAAGTGATCGTTTTACCCCGTCCTCAGTCGGGTCGAAGTAGCCGAATCCAAAGTGAACGTGGCCAAAGTCACTTTGCGATGTGCCGTTAAAAGGAAGTCAATTTGCGCTGGAATGACTCTGTAGTCTGTCGTTGTTTCATCACCTTTGTGTATTGAAGTAACCTCAAATCGACGGCCGAATTGACACGAAAGAGCAACAAATCCATCTTCATTGTGTACCGAATTGATTACGATACGTTATCTCTTTTGTTTTCATTAGTCAGTATTTGCAGTCTCGTCTAACAACATCGAAATCAAATCGTTTGACTTTCTATTAATCATGTTTTAGCATCCACGGCAGAGTGAATGCGCTGCTACAGGGGAATTTATGTGGAAAATAATTGGATTAATCTGCCTGGATGTTACCAATGAAATCATGATGAACAATGACGAGGCATACGGGATGTTTTGTTGAAACCTTATTGTTCGTTTAGGCTCAAAAGCACGACGTCAATGGTAAAGCAAATATAAAGTAATTGCATTTGTCTTGTGTCGTAATATTACATTAGCAGAAATGGATGCATATCTGTAAAAGATACGGTAATTCAATTTGTTCTGTTTATTATTGTTGTTGACCAGTGATTTGACGCGTTCTTCAAAATCTGGCATGGGTGTTTTATGTGCACTGTCTGGGTGTTGAATAGCTTAGAAACAGTACTTTTTCCTCTTCTTATTCTCCTGAATTCGTTTATTGTTTTTCTTGGGCGAAACGGATATGATTCCTGTTTGTATCATCTTACAAACGGAAGTAAAATAAATATATGGACTCCTCCGACTTCTCCGTATTAATTAATTAATTTATTTATTTATTTATTTATTTATTTATTTATAATTCGTCCTTTACAATCGCGGAGGTGACACAAGTCGTTCAGGGTATGGCCAGGGTGCGGGTCAGCGTCATTTGTCAATAAAAAGCATGGAACTTTCACTTTCTCTCAGCCTTTCACAGAAACAGATATCTCAAGCCATCTCGGGACTTACTTGACCATTGCATGAACCAATATTGCAGGGATAGTCCGTTCTCCGTCTAAACTAAAAGTATTTCAATGTCTCAATAAGTAAAAAAATGATTTACCAGTAATTGAGTGGGTTGAAGCCCAGAGAAGTATAGCTACATTTTAATATCTCGTTAGTTATTTTGTTTTACTACGTACCATATTTACATCTCAACTGATCTGGCCAAGTTAAAACTGATGATACCGAGACCTTTAACCGGCGGTGACGGTATAACTGTAGAAGCAAATTGCCGGAGAATGGTGCCGGCTCTCCCGGGGTCTCATGATTAATGTGCAGAACGGTGGTTGAAATCTCGTTGGTTTAAATCTCGTGTCCTGTATGTCACTGCTGGTAACACAGAAGATCGGTGTTTGAAAATTAACTTTGATTTTAAACGAGGACATTTATGTTAAAAATCACCAATGCGTAAGGTTAGATATGTGATACGAAAAGACAAAACTTTAATGTCGGGGTAAACCGCAGTTGTAAAGCACAGGCCTGCATGTTTCAAAGTACACGCAATATCATGCACGTCATGACATTAGTCGTTTTACCTGTGGTTTTGATAAAAGAAACAACACAGCACGTGAGACTGTGAATTTTATTATGCATGGTCATATCGCAAGTGGCCTCGATTCTCATACATATTTTTAAATTTTTTGCCGTGAATTCAGTAAAATGTCTAGAAAGTAGTACAAAGAAGATGGTTCCGATAATAGTTGTCGTCTATCATCAGAGTCTGTCGGTAACGGCTGAAACTGTACATTAACTTAAAAGACAGGTTCTCATGTAAAATGACTGCGTTTTTCCATTTTTAATCTATATGTAAAAATAGGCTTTTCTAAGTAAATCAATCAACGTGATATGCCGTTCACAGACCGCCTAGGTAGATGATCAATACGTGGCAGGAACACCGACAGGGACCTTAATGCCATCTGACCTTGACGTGCAGCGGCCATCTCAAGAAGAAAAAAACAAGTCGCTGTTTTCCAAAAGGTTTATCTCCATCAAGATCTCTAATCTAGGCCACCTACTACGGTTCAGACAATCACACCAATACGGGTAGCAACAACAAATTGTAATTGCAGTCCAGCTTTTTATGGAAGACGTTTTTCTAGCATTATCCCTGAATTGTGATTAGCACATCTGAAAGAATCTCACTCACAAACAACGTCTTCGAATTGTTAAAACACAAAATCTTCCCAAGTCGTCGGCTTTGTAATTATTGCCAGGTTTCGCTTTGTGTAACGACTGTAGGGCCCCGACTGTATGGCACACGGACACACGTGCACTTGCGAAACTCATGTACATTAATAAATTGGGTGGTGCCGTTGTCGTGCGCACTCTTTGACTAAAACCTTGGTACGTCGGCATGCTCCTATACATGTATAGTGCAGTGAAGGAGCAGCAGGGTCTCGTTACAGGCGCTGAACCGAGCTCTTACTAACTCATACTAATTGTACAGACCAATATCTTTTTAGTGTCAAAGTTGTGAGTTAAATCAACAAACACTGGGGAATTGAAGACACCCCAAAGGAAGGCAAAATATCTTATGTTCCTTTTCCTGTTCATGGCTGTAAAATGAACTGGGTACGTGGCATCTGCTTCTGTGGGTCACGGGACCTCTCCTTCCTATTGGAAAATGAATAGAACGGCCACTTTGTTTTGGCTAAGGGGTTGGTGGATCGCCACGCCCCTTTCGCTTTTCGATTTAAACGATTTATAATGTCGCCCAATGGGTTGATCTGTCTATTCCCTGATAGCGTTATCAACCTTAATAAGAAGTAATGTTGCGCTCAGGCGTACATAAATGGCAACGCCACAAAGCGCTGATTCACCACATATAATGGAGCGCACCGATAGCGTTAAAATCAGCGGTACTCTGCGATCTCAGCAAACGTGATTTAATCGTAGATAATTCAGCGAGTGGCAACAGGACCGTGTTAACCAAGTGATGGACTGTAGATAATGTTACATGTAATCAAGTTAGTTTTCCCCTTTGTGGGTTGCATTTAAAGGCGTCCAGATTAGGGTGAAACTCACAAAATGTGGAGTGAACGGAATAACCTGGTAATGAATAAATTATCAACATTCTATGATGCCATACTCCTGTTATCATTAAACATATAAATTGAAGGTTATAAAAGCCTGAAAAAGTAGGAGTGCAAAATATCCCTCTTTTCCCACTACGAAAAAATATTATCATTACTATCATAATTTATTCTCTATTTTATCTATCTTATTTTTTATCTATTTTATTTATCGTTATATGTTTATTTTTTGTATATTTTATGTATATTTTCAATAATTGCTCTTTTTTTTTTGTCTTACTGTAAAGTAAGGGACCCGGCTTTACATTTGCCAATTACAATGCACGAACCGTTGACAATAAAAAGGCATTGTTTATTTATTGGCATTAGACATAAACCACGGCATCAAGGCAGTAGACTATCACCACGCCAGCATTGTGTAACAGGGTCGATGTCAGTATGAGCTGATGAAGACATGTACATCTGTGGTCAGCACTCAGTCTACCAAAACATGGGATCTGCCTTCATTGGCCCTGCATGAGACATTGGGTTTTAAAGCATTTGCCCGATATTATTATGTCCTGTGGCTCAGACATTTGCCAGATACTGTAAAAAGATAAGTTTGACACCTTACGACAAGCAGACTCTACGCCAATTCATTTCCGCTTCCTTCTATTTGTCTTCAGACGCAGCCGATTTAGCAATAATTTAAAGCATTTCGAACCTTAAATCTTGAGATATCTTAAGTATGTAAATACGCAATGAGTATGCCCTTTCCATCATCTACTCCAAATCTACCCAGCACTCAAGTGTGAAACATTACGCACTTTACTGTCATAGACGTTCTAATGGCGTTACTCAGCATGCCTGGCTCAACATTGGAAAATGAGACGTAATTTCAATGATAGGGCTGAATTCCTTTTACTTACATTGAATCGCGTTATGGTACGAGACTTTCATCTTACATAATTCAATAAAGATAATAGGCTGGAGCACAATGAATTGATATGATTAGCGGCGGTGGAAAGTCTCTTCCATGCGGTACACCAGGCCGGTAAGCGCCATATGGTCGTCTTAATAACCGTACTGCAAGACGGCGTGGTGTTTGGCAGCAAAGTGCGTTTATATCGGTCGTAAAGACGCTGTAAAGTTATCAATCACAATTGTACTTTCGGGTCCATCTGGCTGCCTCCAAATATAGAAGATATTCTGTTCGATTACGATATCAGAAATCCTGAGAAAATATTTTCCCGAAAAACGCTCGTCTTTTACAGTCTTGCGGCTATCTAAAAAAGCTTTGTTCAATCACCAATTAAACAATCGCTAATCAAATGCCCACTTAAGACATGAGATTGAATTGTAAAATTCATCATGAGTTTTACTAGTTACATGTAGCTTGATGTTCATTTTACAACTTTTGCAATTCTTTTGTCGTTACGACTACGACCTTATGTACAAACGCTGTCTTCTCTGGCCGCACATTTTGTGGAGAGCATTTAATGCTTCCAGCGCTTTGCCTCCATTTCTTTCGAATAAACGTTGTTAAAAAAAATCTCAGAATAGGATTCAAGACACTACACCTTCAACAAGGGATCCCTCCCCTGAACATCAAAAGTACCTCGTTTCCTCTTCCCTTCTCCCTCTCCAAAAACAAAACAAAAAGCAATTTAACAAGTGAAGAAAGATGAAACTGCAGTCCAGTCTCACGGGAAAATGTTAGCATTGTGTTCTACCGCCCGTCACATGGCGGGCTCCCTGTGTCAGTTGACTCTTTAAATGGCGGGATTTAAAGTCGAGTTATGGTTGAGAGTTGTCATGGGTTAAGTACAGCGTTTTTTGTCTTTTTTTCCGACTTTTTCCGCACATCTCGGATTGAGACATGTGCAGTGCCGGCCCTGAGCCAAATCACGGTGCTTCCCAACCCCGCTAGCCCGCGGGTATCAAGTTACTTCTTCAGCTTCAACTTGCAGGACAGAAGTGGCTAGGATATTTGCGTTTCTTATCGTCAATGCCATTTTGACCTTTTCCTGTCCAAGAAACAAAATAATTCAGCGGCTCTATTATGTTTAGCAAATTGCTGAGTGCTAAAAGCATTATTTCCTTTTCTGTCAAATCGAAGGTTGGTCTAAGGGAAAGAAAACAAATACCTTTGCACTTTCTATCACTGTCCGTGCCGAACAATAACCAAATACGACACCAAATAACGACATCAATCACCCACTAATGGATTGAAATCACGCATGAAATGGAAGGGAGATAACAAATAAAGATAGGATCAGTAGCGGTGCTCATCCTCCTTCCCCTGCATTTAATATCCTCTCCTACGCCAATACCGATTCATTCCACGTGCAATAAATGCCCAAACGTCGCATACAAAGACTAATGGACGGATAGCGTTATTAATAACGCCGACACTGTCCACTGGCAAATAAGGCCATTTATTTACTGCAAAGAGATTCAATTCACCGGTCCAATTGATTCTTTTCGGTCTGAGTAGATAAAGATGACAAATGCCCAATGTCCAATTTAGAGTGTAACGTGTAAAGACACATAGACCGCTCTGCGTGAGTTCATTAGAAAGAATTACTGTATGGGAAATGGCAAAGTCAGATAAGTATATTTGCAAGAGAGCAAAAGGGAAGATTTTTCATCCACAGAACAACTTCTATCACTTTTTAGGAGAAAGTATGGCGTACAAAGACAAATATGGAAAACGTTGGGAGGGCGCATTTCAACTAGAACAAGTTACATGTACTAGACTTACGTATTGATAGTGATACGTAGTTTGTTCCCAACAAATTCTTGTTCAATTTTAAATCTTTCATTTTATCCTTTTTTTAACTTTCTGACTTTAATTTAGGCATCAGTCTCTGTATTTTGACCTACAGCATGCAAGCCTGGCCTCCGATGCACCACTCCCCACTTTGGTCGGATCCAAAAATTGAATACACTCGTGTACGTGCCCCACCTTTCTCTGAAGCAAGAGCTTTGTTCTATTCATGTCTTACATTTTCACCATGTGTAGTAATGTAGTTTGTGAGGAGGCATACCTTTGAGACGCAATTATGTGCTTTTTTGTGGACAAAAAGAAGATTTGAGACAATAAAATGCTGCAAATGGTGCTTTAAGAAATCAGAATCGTACGTTCGGTATATCTAAACGTTATGGCGTATCTAGTAAAATGAAATGCTCACATACGGTGACAGTGGAAATCTATCTGGTTTCTTGAAATATTGTCATGTGTAACATGCAAAAGTCGCATTAGAAGAAATTGTATCAAGTTTGGCTAAAAGCTATTTACCAGTCTTACACTGTCTCTGGGGGTATAGTCAAACCATAGGATGAGCAAGAACCTGCTGCAAAAATCGTTCCGTTTGGGAAAACCTAAATAACCCCTTTTAATGTCTCTCCTCGCCATGGCTATTTTCAGTCCCCAAGGTTTATCTAAAAGATAGCTAGGGTCAAGTAACAATTGTAATTTCTAGAAATAACTTTATGTATGTTTTATAAGAAACCAAAACATAAAACACACATTCAGGAATATCGATTAAATCCGGCAAAATTGGTCTGCAGTTAGATTCACTCCGGTCACTGAGGCACACACAGTGAAACTTGTCCGCAAAATATGGTTATTTTTCTCTATACGTGGCTGACCTGTCACGGCTGGTCTGAACATTGTGCCTGCTTGACTTGACGTCAAGTTTTGTACAATATCTCAGTCAAGAAGATATAATCCTACCTCTTAATATTGCTGCAAGTATTTCACTATGCCTTTATTATGCCTTCAGATACAAGAGTATTACTGATACCTCAATAAACATCTCAGTGCCATGCCAAGAAAAGGTTACTGACATCTTGTAGATATGTGCTAAATATCAAAACTCTTTAGGAAAAAAGCCTCAAGTCCGTCATTGGCCTTAGGAGAGTAAAATCTTCAGACGCAACGCTTTTCTGTTACCATGATAAACTCACTTTAAAACCATAATTAACACGCGTAAAATACTTTAAGTCTCCAATGACTTGGCTTAGACAGTGTGGTGAGAACGCAGTTAGAGAATCAACACAGAAACATACACAACGGCACGCGGGTCTTATTAACTGTAGACTTACCATTTGCCCTGAGTAGGACAGTTTGACTGTGTTCTGATTCCCCAGAGATGCAGTGGTGACACACAATGTGACAGCAATTACTGTAAATAAAAAGACGGTGTGAGTGCTCTCCCGGGAACACACGCCGGTGTGACAGGAATGGAAGTCCGCTAGGAAACGCACTCAGTTCCCCATTACTTTGTACAGGTGACATTCGACCCATTTACTAACCCCAATACTCCGACTAACCCTTAACTGTACTAATCATATTGGAGTCCGGACTTCAATTCCTAGGACTACCATTCCCGTCACAACGGTAGTTTTAAAGAGTTTAAAAAGATGATCAAATTTCTCGAATAAAAATTCTTTCAGCAATGTTTTGGCAAATAGAAGGCGGGGGTTTTCAGTGTTCGTATTTTAATGTTTCAACATTATTTCCAATTTAATGTTAATCTTAATGTTATTTAAAATGAAAGTATTGGTTGAAAACACGATATAAGCATATTATTGGAAGTATCGACATATCAGTGGACGCAAACAACCTATCGTTGACAGATGAGCTATATTCTCGGAATGTTAAACTGGTGTATTCCTTGATCTGAAAATAAAAGATTCGGCTCACTAAAAGACAATTGCCTGTGCCTTTCAAGACTTAAAACAGCCACGGTGCAAGATTATTGTTACTGTCTTAAATTTTTTATTCAGTTTTTAGATACCCTGCACAATTAATCTTAACGTTTGAAATCATGACATCCTTTGCACGCGCTGGGAAAATGCATTTCCTCCGTCATCGAGGATTATTTATTTTGTCTTGTAATTGTTCGACTTTTCACTTATAAATTTGAGGACATTTAATTATATCCTTCCACAGACACATCTAACCTTGATAATGTTATCTTCCTTTGGTAATGATTGTGATATTCAGCGTCGTTATCTTAGCCCAATTCCATGCAAATATAAATACAAACTACCTGCTTCTTCCATGGCAACAAACCACAGACAATAAACACACCTAGGACAGATGACGAAAGTAAAACACTTCCGGTGTTCTACTTAAGACGTCATAATACCATTTCTAACGACATTTACAAAGAAAATGAAATGGCTTTTTTCATTAAACGCGCAGGCTGCTGATGTCATAAGATGACGTACGTTGACAAAGATTCAATTTCCTTTACTGTTTCTTTTTTCTGAACCGTATATTTCTAGATAAATAGTTTTCAATGTTCTTTCGAATGTGGTTTTGATATAACAGCACCAATATCAAACATTCTCCACCTCTCGTTCCAGTCTGGAGACGATGCTGCCTCTGATGAAGTTAGTCGAGAACTGGACACTCTTGGTCAGGGCTACGCCCCCAGCATGTATGGCCGCCAGCTGGACAACCTGGGACAGGGCTTCGTCCATTCCATGTACGGCAGGGAGTCCGAAGATGGCGACGAGGCGAACGCGGAACCAGTGGACGAGGCAGAAGAATGGGGGAACGTTGCAAAACGACCCTTCGATAAGATCGGAAGCGGCCGGATGGCCTCCTTCGTGAAACGCCCCTTCGACAGAATCCAGAGCGGCCGCATGTCTTCTTTTGTCAAACGACCTTTCGACAGGATCAACGCAGGCAGATTGGCGTCCTTTGTCAAACGACCTTTTGACAAAATCGGCAGTGGACGACTGGCTTCTTTCGTCAAACGCCCCTTTGACAGGATAGGCGCAGGGAGAATAGCTTCTTTTGCGAAACGACCATTCGACAGAATCGGCGCCGGCCACATGTCATCTTTCGTGAAACGTCCATTCGACAGAATTCAAAGTGGCGCCATGGCGTCTTTTGTCAAAAGAGAAACTTCAAAAGGTATTATTTCTATGAGAACAACGTTTTAAATGGTTTATCTTTTCAATGACCTTGATGCCGTGCGTTGGCCCTGAAAAATTTCACTTTCATCTGCGGCTCAAACTCACTTTATTTCTAGTAATAGTACTTCCACATTTGTGAAAGTTTAAGATTATATCAAATAATTATACAGAAAATTCCTTTAGATTGGATTTGTGTAAACTGTAAATGTCAAATTACCCCGTAGATTGAAGGCCGTCGGGTGAATTAGATATGATAATAAGTCTTTAACTTTATTTTGTTACAGAGATTAGCCAAAAGGAAACTGCCAAGGCATAAAAGTCACCAGAAAAAAATGTCCCACTTCAATTCTTTAGGTGAGCAAAAAAATGACAATTTGATTAATGTTTGGGGTTTTTAACTTCAATTTTTCATTTTACAAATTTTATTTGTAGTATGTTAGTTAAAATTAACGACTGGACTTTTAATCGATGTCTTCTAGCATATATTATTTGTTTTTTTTTTTTTTTTTTTTTTTTTTTTTTTTTGTCATTGGCGCTGAGTAGAATACAGTCCAAAGTGACTATCAGATCTAAGTGTTTTGCAGTCATGTGTTTGCAGTCAGTCAGTGCGCCGGGGACTTGTTGGTTGTTCTCTGACTAGTTTTCACTGTGTCAGTTCTGACAGGAATCTTGTTGTCCATCTTGAAAGAAATGCCCGTTAGAAACATCTTGAATGCTTCCCTCCTACCAAAGGTACTGTTTCTGCTAAGGAGCTTCAGGTGTAGTTCCATACACTATAACTCCAAGAACAATTAAAATGTAATAGTTAAAACGCAGGCCAGCTTGTTCAAGATAGCTTAAAACAGAGAGGTGATCATTCCTTTCCCTGTTTAAATCATTTTCCAATAAACGTGATTGGTAAGACAAACAGACAAGCATTGTCTTGTATGCTAGAAACAGCAAAATGCTTTTAAATATACGTAATCAGTAGTAATCCTCAACCCACACACTGGCAGGCGTGGACTTCCCACCACTGAACTCAGCCTCCGTGCTTTATCTCCATTTTTTTGTATTCTTCCATCGCAAATTCTCGTTCTTTTTGGAGGGTTTTTGCACACAAGTCGTAAATGAAGCTATCTTTACGACTTGGATGTCGGTCGAAATGACGAAGAGATCATATAAATGAGGTTAACATTGTTAGAAATGNACCGGATTTACTCGAGGGAAAAAAGCTGGTTCATTACTTTGAAGAAAAAACGCCACCCTTCCCTGTCTGCACATTTAAATACTCTTGAAAAATGACAGTCGGAGCAGAGAGTGCAAGCGAATAGCCGATAAAAAACACGATCAAAAAATCTATTTCGATATATCGTATCAATATGATATTAATGTTTGTGCGGGTCTTGTAAGGTTAATTGCGCAAGTTTTGTAGAAGTAATACTATCTGTTGCAAGACCAAGGATTTACACACACGTCTTTGTAACAAAATGTTTTTAAAAGTAATATAGAAAATAGACCTTGCCTTTATTAAATCAGTTCACAATGTGCATTATTTAACCGATTCACGTCAAGCATTAAGTTTTTGACAAAAATCTACTACATTTAAATGAATCATTAAGAAGGCGTTTTTATCCGCACTTTAATAAGATATTTTATTGAAAACCATTTAGATATACGATGTCAGTGCGCTAGCCCCCACTTTTAAACTATAAAAAAATGTTAAGGTACTATTGAAAAAAAGAAACAAATTTAATGATTAACTTTTAATGATTTTGCCGATGCTTGGTGAATAATAAAATAAATTCTGGGAATGGTCTGTCTTTACTTTATTAATTGTAAACTATATGTTGGATGAAATTATAATCTTGAAAGTACATACATGTATAGTCTGAAACGAGCATAAAATTCTTGTAGCGTATACAACATAAATTGTTATTGCAAGTTTCACAGATAGGCTAAAATCCAGAAGCCAAAAGACCAAGCAAAATAAAAACTTGGGCAGCAGAAAAAGGCTTTTAAACTGGTGTTTTTTTTTTTTTTTAATTCCTGGTCATAAATTTAAGCTACTGTCTCTCCCTCCAGTCTGTAGAGCACAAATGTTTAGCTGAAAGTATCTGACAAATGTCACTCTTCGGGAAATAATGTAACGGAACTATGTGCCATTTCTCTAAATGATCCTGTTAGACACTATATACGGTGGCATTTGGTCGGGTTTAGCGGCAATAACGTGACAAAAGAACTCGCTCGCGTAATATACATCCTTAAATGTTATTTATGATCCTTTCGTTTTATGATGAAAAGAAATAATTTATATCATTAAAGTTGTGCAATTAAAAAGAAGTTTCCACATCTCTCGCGAGGGGTCCATTGGTGTTTCACAGAAAAAATGCCTCTAATCACTGCGCCTTCAGCCATGTCAGTGACCGCTCTGAGTGTAGAGACAGATCCCTCTCCATAGGTGCGTGTGTGGAGGGGGGGGGGGCACTTTACCAGCATGAAATATCTGATTAAGTCATTGTTTTTATCAATATCGGGGAGACCAACGGAAACACTGCATTGAGAAGGTCCGGACTATTTGTAAATATTTCTAGTGACCAAGTGCCCATGCCATGCATGAGGTTCAAATAATTCTACCTGAAGTCAAAGAGGTTACCCAGTCAGTAAAAAATGTAAAAATGTTTCTACGTACCCCGCACATACCGTACATGTTAATAAGAAGTCAACTTCAGTGAACATCTTGCCGGCTTGTCCAGACTGTATGAAGCACGTGTCAACCAGACACACGTGATCTCATTGCAATTAAGAACATCATCTGGTCTGATCACTCTTAAGTTCGGTTGGTCAGTTAATTGGGTTGTAACCCGGTATACAGTCATGCCACACGTACATATGTCAGCCGTGAAACCACTGAAGTTCGAAGGTTCATTGGTCCAAATGTGTATTATAAAACCTTCGGACTAACGAACCCTTTAATTAAAAACTCGTAAAATAGTATGTTTTTCGGACCAAAGAACCTTCGTACCAATGAAACTTCGGACAAATGAATCTTCAAATAATCGAGACGCTGCCGTGAAATCTGAAAATTTGTTCACGCAAGGGCATCAAAAATATAAGGTGTAGGAGTTTTGTTTTCATTCCACTGAAGCGTGGAGTGAAGGAGGAACGGTTCTAATGACGGACACAGTGAGAGTAAATAAAGTGATTTTAAAGTGATTTTATAGAAATGGTAAACGAAGTCAATTCCCGGGTAATCTGTTTGACTACCTTCACACCCTGCTGTCGCAACATAATATCCCCTCGACTAAATAGCTGATGTACATATTTGGTTTCTCTAAGCGATAAAGCATGTATGAGATCCTGTTTTTGGACGTGGGTGAGTGAGTGAAAAAATGAACGCCCGACCTCTATCTCAGCCACGAGTTAAGTATGAGGTTTATCTTCAGCACACAAGGAAACATTCTGCGCTGAAGATGACCTTACCCTAAAGAAACTAAGAACCAGCGTAGTTGTACAACAAAATAATTGGTCCAAAAGTTTAAACAGGTAACATTAGTATTGACAACTGTACAAATATAGGTCATAAAGTCGATAATTAATTCAGCATTTTTTTCAAAAGTAGTGTAGTAAATGGTTCTCGTGTACTTCAATTAAATCAGATATGTTGGCAGTATTCGTCTTTATTTATAGACTGAAAAAATTTGATTGGCTTTACTATGTCTATACTTATTTACATATTCTATAACAACATTTCGAAAAGAATTCCCCTTAATGTCTATTTTTCACATCCCCCCCCCCNATCGGATTTACTCGAGGGAAAAAAGCTGGTTCATTACTTTGAAGAAAAAACGCCACCCTTCCCTGTCTGCACATTTAAATACTCTTGAAAAATGACAGTCGGAGCAGAGAGTGCAAGCGATAAAAAACCGATAAAAAACACGATCAAAAAATCTATTTCGATATATCGTATCAATATGATATTAATGTTTGTGCGGGTCTTGTAAGGTTAATAGCGCAAGTTTTGTAGAAGTAATACTATCTGTTGCAAGACCAAGGATTTACACACACGTCTTTGTAACAAAATGTTTTTAAAAGTAATATAGAAAATAGACCTTGCCTTTATTAAATCAGTTCACAATGTGCATTATTTAACCGATTCACGTCAAGCATTAAGTTTTTGACAAAAATCTACTACATTTAAATGAGTCATTAAGCAGGCGTTTTTATCCGCACTTTAATAAGATATTTTATTGAAAACCATTTAGATATACGATGTCAGTGCGCTAGCCCCCACTTTTAAACTATAAAAAAATGTTAAGGTACTATTGAAAAAAAGAAACAATTTTAATGATTAACTTTTAATGATTTTGCCGATGCTTGGTGAATAATAAAATAAATTCTGGGAATGGTCTGTCTTTACTTTATTAATTGTAAACTATATGTTGGATGAAATTATAATCTTGAAAGTACATATATGTATAGTCTGAAACGAGCATAAAATTCTTGTAGCGTATACAACATAAATTGTTATTACAAGTTTCACAGATAGGCTAAAATCCAGAAGCCAAAAGACCAAGCAAAATAAAAAATCTTGGGCAGCAGAAAAAGGCTTTTAAACTGGTGTTTTTTTTTAATTCCTGGTCATAAATTTAAGCTACTGTCTCTCCCTCCAGTCTGTAGAGCACAAATGTTTAGCTGAAAGTATCTGACAAATGTCACTCTTCGGGAAATAATGTAACGGAACTATGTGCCATTTCTCTAAATGATCCTATTAGACACTATATACGGTGGCATTTGGTCGGGTTTAGCGGCAATAACGTGACAAAAGAACTCGCTCGCGTAATATACATCCTTAGATAAAATTTATGATCCTTTCGTTTTATGATGAAAAGAAATAATTTATTAAAGTTGTGCAATTAAAAAGAAGTTTCCATATCTCTCGCGAGGGGTCTATTGGTGTTTCACAGAAAAAAATGCCTCTAATCACTGCGCCTTCAGCCATGTCAGTGACCGCTCTGAGTGTAGAGACAGATCCCTCTCCATAGGTGTGTGTGTGTGTGTGTGTGTGGAGGGGGGGACACACTTTACCAGCATGAAATGTCGGATTAAGTCATTGTTTTTATCAATATCGGGGAGACCAACGGAAACACTGCATTGAGAAGGTCCGGACTATTTGTAAATATTTTTAGTGACCAAGTGCCCGTGCCATGCATGAGGTTCAAATAATTCTACCTGAAGTCAGAGAGGTTACCCAGTCAGTAAAAAATGTAAAAATGTTTCTACGTACCCCGCACATACCGTACATGTTAATAAGAAGTCAACTTCAGTGAACATCTTGCCGGCTTGTCCAGACTGTATGAAGCACGTGTCAGCCAGACACACGTGATCTCATTGCAATTAAGAACATCATCTGATCTGATCACTCTTAAGTTCGGTTGGTCAGTTAATTGGGTTGTAACCCGGTATACAGTCATGCCACACGTACATATGTCAGCCGTGTAACCAGTGAAGTTCGAAGGTTCATTGGTCCAAATGTTTACTATAAAACCTTCGGACTAACGAACCCTTCAATTAAAAACTCGTAAAATAGTATGTTTTTCGGACCAAAGACCATTCGGACAAATGAATCTTCAAATAATCGAGACGCTACCGTGAAATCTGAAAAGTTAACGCAAGGGTATCAAGAACATAAGGTGTGGGAGTTTCGTTTTCATTCCACTGAAGCGTGGAGGGAAGGAGGAACGGTTCTAATGACAGATACAATGAGAGTAAATAAAGTGATTTTATAGAAATGCGCCTGGTAAACGAAATCAATTCCCGGATAATCTGTTTAACTACATTCCCACCCTGCATTCGCAACATAATATCCTCTCGACTAAACGGCTGATGTACATATTTGGTTTCTCTAAGCGATAAAGGATTTATGGGATCCTGTTTTTGGACGTGGGTAAGTGAGTGAAAAAATTAACGCCCGACCTCTATCTCAGCCACGAGTTAAGTATGAGGTTTATCTTCAGCACAAAAGGCAACATTCTGCGCTGAAGATGACCTTACTCTAAAGAAACTAAGAACCAGCGCAGTTGTACAACAAAATAATTGATCTAAAAGTTGAAACACGTAACATTAGTATTGTCAGCTATACAAATATAGGTCATAAAGTCGATAATTAATTCAGCATTTTATTCAAAAGTAGTGTAGTAAATGGTTCTCGTGTACTTCAATTAAATCAGATATGTTGGCAGTATTCGTCTTTATTTATAGACTGAAAAAATTTGATTGGCTTTACTATGTCTATACTTATTTACATATTCTATAACAACATTTCGAAAAGAATTCCCCTTAATGTCTATTTCTCACACCCCCCCCCCCCTCTCCCACAAACACACACACACATCGAATTTCATGATAATCACGCTATGGACAAAATGAACAAGGCGGCAGTATGTACTGGTATTCTGCACCATACATGAAAAATAAGTGTAGAGTGCACGACAGACTAGTTTCAGTCATTCTTCTTCTTTTTGTAAAAGTGTTCCTTCCAAATTTAAGGGAAACACTGTAGCCGCTTCCACTTCTTGCGACAGGTCTTTAACGCGTAACCACTAGTGATTTCAAAATGATATCAGCACTAAATATACGCATGGACAAAATTATTTGTTATTATGTCCAAGATATACGCCGTGAGCTAGTGAATAGTTTGCGTGGGAAATCATAAAACAAATACATTATTTCTTTCCACAACACTGGTAGCCAGGCCTCTCCTCTCAGTTACCAAGACTTGGGCTGGCATGCAACGATCATTTAGTTTGTAATTTCAAATAAATGAGTTCTTGTTTAAGTACTGCCTAACGCGTGGATGGTGTGATAGAGGCAAGGCAGAGTGTGGAGGCCGGAAATGAGGGGGAAGAAATTACCGCCAACTTACACTACAACACTGGGGACTGATGGTTTTGCTCGTGTAATTATCAGTTTTTTTGTTTGCAATATTCTCAAACTTCTCTCACCTGTAAATGTTAACTCAATATTGAAGGACTGGTACATTAAAATAGCAAGTGCAATTTATTCTTGAATGACCCAATAGATATTTAAAACACATGTATACCGCACAAAAACGATGATACGTGTGTTTGTATTATTATAATAAAAAGAGAATTGTAAAAGTGGTGAAAAGATACATAAATGAAATGTTTGGCATTTACATGTATGTAAATGTAGTGGTATTCTGCTCCATATGAAAAATATGAGTGTACAACCGACTACCTTCAATGATTCCTCTTTTTTTCTTTGGAAGAAAATTTACTTAAATATGAAAAGAAATCAGTGTTCCTCTTAAATTCCGACTTACCAAAGTTTACATTGGAGAGCCTTGTATATTGTGCTCACGGGGTGCACCTACCTGTACGCCCGTACGCAGTGTGCGTACGCATGTAATTTTTTTTTTTAAATCAACAGAAACAAAAAGAATGGTATATAAATTTTGGACAAAAATTAACACTTTTTCTAATCCTGCCAATTTGGCATACATCCAGGTGGCATATAATCGTATATGATGGCTCATATTGTAGGCAGCCGTTGATATGAAATTTGTGTCTCACTTTGGGGCTCTTGATGCAACTTGTGCAATACCTATGTTGGACACTAGCGTTGTTTTTAAAATGAACAAAGCTGCAGGGCATAACGTTAAGCCATGTGAAATTCACCAAACAATTGTACTTTTTGACAAATCTCATGCTAAAAAAGATGATATTAACCACCTTAAAAATGATGAATTGCTCATTATCTGTGTCGCGTAAAAGAGCCCCATGCTGGCCGCCTTCATGCACTGCATGGTGTACTAGGCAACCTCTCCTGGCCAAATATAAGAACCAATTTCAAGCATTAAGACAAAAAGAATTATTCTGAGAAATATTTCTAACTAAGAGATGCAAAAAAAGATCATAATTCAACTCTTCGTGGTAATTTTTTCTCATTCAAAAGGCGATATGCACGGCGTAAATTTAGTCACAGAGATAAAAAAGGTAATTATGCACATAACCTTTCGCTTATTTACCATCCACTATCTTATTTTCCTAGTTTAATTAAAACAACGTGGATTTTTTGTGTAAAATAGGTATCTCAGAACAATTTAACCTACTAGTTGCATTCAAAATAGATCCTGTGCCCCCATTACCAATGTTTTCCACATGACCAACAAGTAGTCTAAAGATGGTAGCTCAGTTGGTGATCTTTTCGAAATTAAAATGCTAGCCAAACTTACCTCTGGAGAACCCATCTTTGGTTTAAATGACACTAAATTACAATATCTTAAGCTTAATTTTTTCACCCCCCACCAAATCCCGCCCTTGAATTTTTTTTTTTTTTTTTTTAAATGCTGAAGAAATTTGCCGCTATGTTGTAGTCTCCAATGTAAACAGTTACCCGTTACAAAGTCCATAAAGATAACACCTCGGGAGCATTGAGCTTCACCTTGCCGCCAGGTTAACAGAGGCCGGCGAACCTGGTCAATGTCAGGGGCCACATTGAACAGGTCAGAAACCTCTTAATTAAATCAAGATAGTTTTCGCTCGGGTTTAGACACGTTTTCCTTTTTTTAATTCGATAACTTAACCGAATTTTCCAGTTAAGGAAATCGAAGATATAAAACAAGGTCATTTGGCATTTGCAATTCCCGTGCGTGGAGCGCCAATTGCAACAACAAGAGGCAGGCTTCTGTCTGGGGAAGCTGGAGATGTAAGAATACCGCACCATATTTTCGTTCTTTTCTACACATTTTATACATGAGTGTATTGCCTTACCACTATTGACGTATATACATGTGTCAAAACAATCTTTAAATGCACGTTATTTATTACAAATCCGTAGTTTTGCAGTGTCAGAATGTCTTTTATATAACACAGATAATCAGCATTCCAAATTACGTTTGTTATAACACAATCTTGCTCGATACAAGTATATGTATAAAGTAATTACTTCAATATTCCAAATTACACGTTTGTCATTACACAATCTTACTCGATACAAGTATATGTATTAAGTAATTACTTCGGTAATTTTTCGGCACGCGATATGTTAACTTGGGCCGGAAGACATGCCGTGTAGGAGAGGAGGATTTACTAGTGCGGCAGCAACTCGGGAGAACAATTAAGAGAGTTCGGAGACACCAGCGAAATGCTGCATTGGAGCTTGGACATGTCCAAGATTGGGGTAAATGATCTGGAACTGGTTGACGCGTTGTTGCCAATTACTCCCAAGATGCGTAGATCACTGCAGCTCGGCGAGAGTTAAGGACATGTTAAATAGTGTGTTCTAATTTATTTCTGTAGACACAAATAAAAAGAAAAATATACTATATTACGCTGGTAGAATAACATTTATAACAATGGATACGGATTTAAATTGAAAAATCGTTTTCATGAAGATCTACGAAATCGGTAAAAGGAGAGAATTTCATCATTGAAGATCCAGGAAATGGACATGCGGAGAAAAACTGGGTTTTTATAAATACAGATTAATTAAAAATTGTAGCTTTGGATCTTATAAAGTATCCAGTGTGGCTAGCAAATAAATCGGTGCATTTGTTGCAGCAAAAATATGGAGGTCACATTTCGTGTGGTGGAATTGCCCCAAACGTATTTGTATCGATTTCTGAACGATTTTGTGTTCCAATCCAAAATTTTGTTCAGAATTATTTTGGATCAGGCAAACCATAGGCATTATATTTTAATATATTTCAAAACCTCATCACCAATTCCGAGACAATTCGCGCAGTCAGACACAATTTTCTTTTAAAAATTTACATATTAAAAAAGCGATTTTTTTCCTCTATTCGTATTTGCTTGTACGTCACCAAAATACTATAAATATTATTACTGTATTATGAATATAGTCACGAAGGTCACTTGTATTTCTGTGATGGCCATGAACTAAAAACCATATTCTCTTGGGCAGCTGGGGCAGTTTTCTCTTGGACCCTGGAATTATGTACATGGGAACACATTCCGCGGTATAGTCTCGTTATCATTATCCTGGCACTTGTCTTTTTGTTTTTTAAAACAATACATTTAAAATACATAAATTTATGTTAGCATATTTACGTGTTCTTCTCTTTTTATGCCTATGTGTTATAACAGTAAACTCGCCGTGAAGTGAAGTCATATACGACAGGATTCCCTCGTAGCAATGTAATAAATAAATAAGTACAACAGAATCACTAGTTACTTCAAACAATACATTCATTCCTAAATCTTTATGTCATGGTCAACTCTCACCGGAATTTACACCATCGTATTAGTTGAACAGAAGAGTCTTCATGTGCCGTCTAAACAGACAAAGGAGTTCACATCCGATAGCATCATCGTAAGTTAAGGTGTTTTTTTTTTTTTTTTCAGAATAAGATGAACAAAATAACGACGTTTATCAAAAATATATATAACATTGTTTTTATTAAGTGTTTACATATTTTATAAGGTGACCTCATGTCCTTTTTAAAGCAATAAATGCAACAAAACATTTTTCTATAATTTTTGGTAAAGTTAAGCTATATATTATAAGGAAATTATTCAACATTGAAAGAAATGCGACGGGGATATATAAGTAAAATTGTGTGGACAAAAAAAGCTATGATATGTTTTCATCTTTTCAACACATAATATCACAGTTTAAAGAGCAAGAACCCATTTAACTTTCCCTTTGGGTCAAAAGTCAAACGTGAGTTACCGGTCTCTCTCCGAGAGAAGAATATAAAGATTTTATAATAATCAACCTCCGTTTGGCTAGCTCTGTCTTGCTCTCTCCTAGTTGAAATGATTGTAGATATTCTTTTAAGCAGAAAATAAAGAAAAGAAACAACTCGAGCTGTCAGTTCTATGTCTAAGAAATCTCTGATTAGCTCCTGCCAAAACAATGTTATCTTCCTGGTTATAAAGAAGATGTTTCACAGTGAAATCTGCAGCTGCTCAGATAAATATCATGGTAACATCACTGCACTAGTACTTCATACCAGCTATCATATATCTTCTTGTATTATCCAATACTGCTATTATAGATTCAATTAGGTGTCTGGTTACTTATGATGATAATATACACTTGACCAAAAAAGTTCACAAACATGAAATTGTTTTTCAGTTATTTAAAAAATATGTAATATAGTGGGAAAACCTTCAGTGTATATAAAAAAGAAATGAATAAATGATGCATTCTCCGTCAATATTTGGATAAAATATTTACCTTAGCTCAAATAGTTATTTCATTATTATTCAAAATGTTTCTAAAATTTTTTGGTCAAGTGTACAGACTCCCAAAGTCAAGAATCAAAGTCAGAGTAGAAGCAGATCCATTAGTATAGCATCTGTATAATAAAATAGAGCAGGATTATCTCATAATGTGTTCACACAACATGACACAGACACATGGAGGTCTGGCAGAGCACATCCTACATCATGTCTGTTTCACTACAGTGGCAGTGGTAAGGAACGGATTTGTGAAATCAATAACTGAGAATATGTTATGTCATGGTACAAGCTCATCTTTTTATATAAGAATTTGCCATGGCAGTGAAGGGTATGACTGGTAGGGGTTCACCCTGACCTCTTCTTCCTCTCAACGACAACGAATCCTCCAAAAATCCAGAGCTGGGTTCATCTCAATCCTCAAACCATCCAGATCCAAGATATCCTCAATCCTCAANAAAATGCTAGCCAAACTTACCTCTGGAGAACCCATCTTTGGTTTAAATGACACTAAATTACAATATCTTAAGCTTAATTTTTTCACCCCCCACCAAATCCCGCCCTTTGAATTTTTTTTTTTTTTTTTTTTTTTTTTTTTTTTTTGAAATGCTGAAGAAATTTGCCGCTATGTTGTAGTCTCCAATGTAAACAGTTACCCGTTACAAAGTCCATAAAGATAACACCTCGGGAGCATTGAGCTTCACCTTGCCGCCAGGTTAACAGAGGCCGGCGAACCTGGTCAATGTCAGGGGCCACATTGAACAGGTCAGAAACCTCTTAATTAAATCAAGATAGTTTTCGCTCGGGTTTAGACACGTTTTCCTTTTTTTAATTCGATAACTTAACCGAATTTTCCAGTTAAGGAAATCGAAGATATAAAACAAGGTCATTTGGCATTTGCAATTCCCGTGCGTGGAGCGCCAATTGCAACAACAAGAGGCAGGCTTCTGTCTGGGGAAGCTGGAGATGTAAGAATACCGCACCATATTTTCGTTCTTTTCTACACATTTTATACATGAGTGTATTGCCTTACCACTATTGACGTATATACTTGTGTCAAAACCATCTTTAAATGCACGTTATTTATTACAAATCCGTAGTTTTGCAGTGTCAGAATGTCTTTTATATAACACAGATAATCAGCATTCCAAATTACGTTTCTTATTACACAATCTTGCTCGATACAAGTATATGTATAAAGTAATTACTTCAGTATTCCAAATTACACGTTTGTCATTACACAATCTTACTCGATACAAGTATATGTATAAAGTAATTACTTCGGTAATTTTTCGGCACGCGATATGTTAACTTGGGCCGGAAGACATGCCGTGTAGGAGAGGAGGATTTACTAGTGCGGCAGCAACTCGGGAGAACAATTAAGAGAGTTCGGAGACACCAGCGAAATGCTGCATTGGAGCTTGGACATGTCCAAGATTGGAGTAAATGATCTGGAACTGGTTGACGCGTTGTTGCCAATGCATTACTCCCAAGATGCGTAGATCACTGTAACTCGGCGAGAGTTAAGGACATGTTAAATAGTGTGTTCTAATTTATTTCTGTAGACACAAATAAAAAGAAAAATATACTATATTACGCTGGAAGAATAACATTTATAACATAATGGATACGGATTAAAATTGAAAAATCGTTTTCATGAAGATCTACGAAATCGGTAAAAGGAGAGAATTTCATCATTGAAGATCCAGGAAATGGACATGCGGAGAAAAACTGGGTTTTTATAAATACAGATTAATTAAAAATTGTAGCTTTGGATCTTATAAAGTATCCAGTGTGGATAGCAAATAAATCGGTGCATTTGTTGCAGCAAAAATATGGAGGTCACATTTCGTGTGGTGGAATTGCCCCAAACGTATTTGTATCGATTTCTGAACGATTTTGTGTTCCAATCCAAAATTTTGTTCAGAATTATTTGGGATCAGGCAAACCATAGGCATTATATTTTAATATATTTTAAAACCTCAACACCAATTTCGAGACAATTCGCGCAGTCAGACACAATTTTCTTTTAAAAATTTACATATTAAAAAAGCGATTTTTTTTCCTCTATTCGTATTTGCTTGTACGTCACCAAAATACTATAAATATTATTACTGTATTATGAATATAGTCACGAAGGTCACTTGTGATGGCCATGTACTAAAAACCATATTCTCTTGGGCAGCTGGGGCAGTTTTCTCTTAGACCCTGGAATTATGCACATGTGAACACATTCCGCGGTATAGTCTAGTTATCATTATCCTGGCACTTGTCTTTTTGTTTTAACAATATATTTAAAAATACATAAATTTATGTTAGCATATTACCGTGTTCTTCTCGTTATATGCCTATGTGTTATAACAGTAAACTCGCCGTGAAGTGAAGTCATATACGACAGGATTCCCTCGCAGCAATGTAATAAATAAATAAGTACAGCAGAATCACTAGTTACTTCAAACAATACATTCATTCCTAAATTTTTATGTCATGGGCCACTCTCATCGGAATTTACACCATCGTATTACTTGAACAGACGAGTCTTCATGTGCCGTCTAAACAGACAAAGGAGTTCACATCCGATAGCATCATCGTAAGTTAAGGTGGTTTTTTTCTGAATAAAAGATGAACAAAATAACAACGTTTATCAAAAATATATAACATTGTTTTTATTAAGTGTTTACATATTTTATAAGGTGACCTCACGTCCTTTTTAAAGCAATAAATGCAACAAAACATTTTTCTATAATTTTTGGTAAAGTTAAGCTATATATTATAAGGAAATTATTCAACATTGAAAGAAATGCAATGGGGATATATAAGTAAAATCGTGTGGACAAAAAAAGCTACTATATGTTTTCATCTTTTCAACACATAATATCACAGTTTAAAGAACAAGAACCCATTTAACTTTCCCTTTGGGTCAAAAGTCAAACTTGAGTTACCAGTCTCTCTCCGAGAGAAGAATATAAAGATTTTATAATAATCAACCTCCGTTTGGCTAGCTCTGTCTTGCTCTCTCCTAGTTGAAATGATTGTAGATATTCTTTTAAGCAGAAAATAAAGAAAAGAAACAACTCGAGCTGTCAGTTTTATGTCTAAGAAATTTCTGATAAGCTCCTGCCAAAACAATGTTATCTTCCTGGTTATAAAGAAGATGTTTCACTGTGAAATCTGCAGCTGCTTAGATAAATATCATAGTAACATCACTGCACTAGTACTTCATACCAGCTATCATATATCTTCTTGTATCATCCAATACTGCTAATATAGATTCAATTAGGTGTCTGGTTACTTATGATGATAATATACACTTGACCAAAAAAGTTCACAAACATGAAATTGTTTTTCAGTTATTTAAAAAATATGTAATATAGTGGGAAAACCTTCAGTGTATATAAAAAAGTAACGAATGATGGATGCATTCTCCGTCAATATTTGGATAAAATATTTACCTTAGCTCATATAGTTATTTCATAATAATTCAAAATGTTTCCAAACTTTTTAGGTCAAGTGTACAGACTCCCAAAGTCAAGAATCAAAGTGAGAGTAGAAGCAAATCCATTAGTATAGCATCTGTATAATAAAATAGAGCAGGATTATCTCATAATGTGTTCACACAACATGACACAGACACATGGAGGTCTGGCAGAGCACATCCTACATCATGTCTGTTTCACTACAGTGGCAGTGGTAAGGAACGGATTTGTGAAATCAATTACTGAGAATATGTTATGTCATGGTACAAGCTCATCTTTTTATATAAGAATTTGCCATGGCAGTGAAGGGTATGACTGGTAGGGGTTCACCCTGACCTCTTCTTCCTCTCAACGACAACGAATCCTCCAAAAATCCAGAGCTGGGTTCATTTCAATCCTCAAACCATCCAGATCCAAGATATCCTCAATCCTCAATCCTCAAACCATCCAGATCCAAGATATCCTCAATCCTCAAACCATCCAGATCCAAGATATCCTCGATCCTCAATCCTCAAACCATCCAGATCCGAGATATCCTCAATCCTCAAACCATCCTGATCTGAGTTCACCTCAATCCCAAGCCAAAGTAATCTGCAGCCACATAAGCAGCCACAGCCACATTCAAACCAATGCTGACCCCAAGCAGGCTTTGCCAGAACAAGGAGCTCTTACTCTGTGCTGAAATAAGATAAAACCACCAGTAAAAACATGTTACTATACCTAATAGTAATACCATGACAGTGATGCATCTGAACAATATAAACAAAACAAAAAAGTTCATAAATGGATATTATCAGCTGTCACAGCCACCCATGAGTAGGGACTTGGGGGGGGGGGGGGGGGGGGGGGGGGGGGGGGTCTACCTGACATTTACAACAGGGTCCTGGCCACTATACCACCTAGCAGTCAGTGAGTGTCAACATCTACTCACATCAGTATGATGAAGGCCTTCGCCCAGGTTGGCCGTAAGCTAACTGTATGAAAATATTTCCACTTGTGTTTGATAATTTTCATTTATGATCCAACTACCAAGCTAATGAAGATTTTTGCTAACAAAAAGTTACTTAATTATGAAGCCAACAGAATGTTCACTGATTAGATACCTGGTAAAACAGATATTAAGTCACTTTGTCAGTACACTTCAAATATAATTAATTTATTGTGAACCTGAATATTTAATGTACAGCAATATATTTCATTAAAAGTGTCAGAGCATAACACATTTTCTCTTAAGTGTGAGTGTAAGTGTGAGTGAGTGTTGTTACCTTTTTTGTATTGTCATGTATTTGTGATGCATTTTGTAAATAAAGAAAAGGCCAACAGAAAGGAACAGGACAAATGAAAATAATGAATGAAATGGTAACTATGGGAAAAATATGAAGATTACCAAGTAGCCAGAAATGAACAAGTTTCTTTACGAGAACCATTACCATCCTGTCAGTTTTCATATACATATTATATACATCTGTTCATATTGTTTCATTTAAATGGAATTTACTACTAAAGTATGTGGAAAGGTGAGGAGAAAGATGAAGTATAGGCAAAAGTACAGACTAAATATAGTAAAGAAGTACAAGTGAGGAGGAGGAAGAGAAAGCGAAGACATGCAGCATAGGAAAAATGAAGAGGTGAATGGTGTAAAACAAGGGTTATTTAAGAACTTGTTAGATTCAACCAAAAAACCATCTTGAATGATACAAAAAATGTCTTGATTTCTAGCTGGATCTGCCCATTAAAACAGCAAATTCTGAACTTATACTTACTGTTACTTTTCTCTTCTTTTTCATATGGACATGAACTGTCCACAGGACAAAGAGATGAGGAAGATGAGGAGGAGTTGCTTTCTTCTTCTGTCATTTCCTTGTTGTTGTTGTGTCCTGTACTGGAACCATTCAAGCTACGTACTCCAGGACCTGAGGACAGAGATTGTGTTCAACTGTAGTGTGGAATAAGACCCATTACTACTGATAGTTTATAGTACAACTCTTCTGGTAAAGGGCAAAGAAAGAAGACATCAAGCATTACTCATGTTCTACTTATTTTTTACAGAAAAAAACCCTTGTTGGTTTGCCAATTTTTACCATTGGGAAAGATTTCCAAGCAATCAAGTTACCACATCATTATGTCATCCTTCTATATTTACCTTGCATACTTTGTCCAAATGAATTAACTTAAGTCAATCTAATACAAATGCACATTTAGACAACCAAATGAAGAACTTAATGAGACTCAAACTGATTGGAACATTCACATTAGTTGAAGAGCAATAATCTAGATGACAAGAAGCAGCAGGTGCCTGGCACACTGTTAACACACCTAGCAGGAAATGAGATCCTCAACTAATAGAGGGAAATAATGTGGTTTAAAAGCTCTTGGTCGCATTAATGTGATAGACATTCTCCTTCTGCAGCAGCCCTACATACAACCTGTGCACTGAAGATTCTTATAAATAAGACCAGGATTAAATTGCTTAAAAGATTGTGTGTTCGTGTCATACTGACAGTTATCATGATTTAAACAGATTTATTTCTGTAACTTTAGATATAATGTACCTGTCATTAACCAAGGTGTACTAACTAGAACTATACAATCATGAATACAATTATTAATTTCCTTTCAAAGAGGTGCAATTAAACACACTCATTTCTAACCAGCCAATAACGTCAGACTGTAGTCTCTGTAAGTCTCCAGTGTGCTAGCTAGCACTCCTCACCCCCGAGGACTGCTATAGACTGCCACTACCTACCACAGACTGTAGTCTCTGTAACAATCTCCGGTGTGCTAGCTAGCACTCCTCACCCCTAGGGACTGTTATAGACTGCCACTACCTACCACAGACTGTAGTCTCTGTAACAATCTCCGGTGTGCTAGCTAGCACTCCTCACCCCTAGGGACTGTTATAGACTGCCACTACCTACCACAGACTGTAGTCTCTGTAACAGTCTCCAGTGTGCTAGCTAGCACTCCTCACCCCTAGGGACTGCTTTAGACTGCCACTACCTATCACAGACTGTAGTCTCTGTAACAATCTCCAGTGTGCTAGCTAGCACTCCTCACCCCTAGGGACTGCTGTAGACTGACACTACCTACCACAGACTGTAGTTCTGTAGCAATCTCCAGTGTGCTAGCTAGCACTCCTCACCCCCGAGGACTGCTGTAGACTGCCACTTCCTACCACAGCTAGGCTGTCACTACTTACCACAGCTCTGAGAGAAGTTGAACAGTTTTCTAGCAGTCACTGCACCACGTCCAGCTGTCACTGCAGCGCCCCCTGCTGGTGACCCTGGACTGGCCGTGAACCTGGCAGGAGATATGAGTGGGCGTTTCTTCCCCAGTGATCCCAGAATGCCGCGCGGTGTAGGGGTGGTGGAGGTGACATGATTGGAGGAAATGACGCCCTTCAAGTCAAAAGCACCTACAGAGAAGATAACCGCTATGGTAATGACTTCCATCTTTTCAACTGGGAAAATTATCAATCTGTCAAATACATTTGATTAGCATTATTAAAAATTAAATTTTATGTAGCATTTGTGGTGCTTTTATGGTATTAAATATAATTAAAAGTAGCCTGCTTTTCTATTTATTTATTTCTTGCTATAGCTTAATGGGAATGATTTTATTAGAATTAATGACTTGAAGAAATAGTATAAGAAAAAATGCACAATTTTCCCCCACTGAAAAGATCAAGTTATAACTGTACTTAACAAATTTGTCCAAACATGAAAATACAAAGGATTTAAAACTAAACTATCAGATCACCCTAGGTTTGCTAAACATAAGAACAGTGTGAAAAACAGTGTGTCAGATGAATATAAACTATCGGTGGTAGATAAGTCCGTAGACGGAATCTTAAGTATAGAATTAATACATAAAATTACAGATAGAAATATTATACTTTTAATTGCTATCTCACTCCTGCAAACTTGCCTTATGGAAGAGATGCTGCTAATTTCTTTGCACATTTATTAGCGAAATGTTATATGTATGAGAGTTGCAACATACTTTGTCTATGCAGAGATTTAAATGCACGAATCGGTAATATGAGAGATTTCACGACTTAGGTCGATGAGATCCAGGGGAGGGATAGTATTGATGAGAAGACAAGTTCTCACAAATCAGAGCTGATTGAATTTCTTACTGAAAGTAAGACATGCATATTAAATGGTAGGGGTGATAAGGCACATAACAATTATACTTATTTAAAGAGAGGAAAATCAGTTGTAGACTACATTATTGCTCCACAAGAGAATTTCTCCAAAGTTACAGACTTTAGGGTACATACGATGAGTGATTATATAGAGAGAATCACAATCTACAGAGTCTTTTAAGTGGAAGATATAAACATCCTGATCACTCAATGTTGGAAGCTACACTGAAACACGCCCATATGGATAACTTAGGTTATGATGACATGCACAATATAAACCAACACAAACAAATAAATAGTTACAGCAGTGACCGCAGAATATACAAAGTTAAAGAAGATAAAAGTGACATCTTTACATCAGATATATCAAGGCTAGCAATCAAACAGCTTATAGATAGTATCAAACTCATGAGGGAAAATCAAAATGAAGTTGACTACATGTATGAATGCGTAGTTAAAGAATTAATTCATGAAATGAATGCCACTGTTCCCTTTATTGATATAAAAAATGGCGGGAAATCAAAAAAGAAGTTGAGAATATCCAAACTATATTGGTGTGACGAATTATTGGATTTACGGAAACGAATGCAGAATGCAGAAATTCAATACTCTAAATCTGAAGGCCATCAATATATTAGAAATAGTCTGTTCATTGATTATAAAACAAAATTACAAGAATATGACAAATGACTCCAGTATCATGAAAGGCGTTACAAAAGGAGACTAGCATGTTAAACAGAGATGGCCTGTGTCAAAGATCATCGCAAGTTTTGGGACAACATTAAAAAAGCCGGACCTAGGGGCAAATCACAAATCCCAGTGGAAACGTATAACAAAAATGGTGATGTAGTATATGATATCAATATTACTTACAAGAAATATGAAAGTGACTTTAGAAAATTGTATAATGAAACTGACATAAATGATTTCGATGCTGAATTTCTTGAACAAAGTCTAGAATATAGAAGACATATGGAGGGTGTAATGTCTGACCCCTTGTTTAATCCTAATTACAGCATAAATGGCACAATTGAAAAACAACAGGTTAGCGCAGCAGTAGCTAAGACAAAACAAAAGAATGCTACGGGAGTAGATAATATCCCCAATGAAATTTTGAAATACAAAACTATTATTGATTTACTAATGCCAATGTTCAATTTCATATTTGACACAACATTGTTACCAAGTATGTGGAAAAAGGCAATTATAATACCAAAACATACAAAAATATTAAGTAATTATATAAAGCGTGTCTATACGATACGGAGAGAGTTCATTTATAACGAGTAACGTCCTAGTTTGTATATGCATTCTATTATTTATACTAATATGTAATTAATATTTTATATTTCCATAGTTACTCTTAGTTGAACGTACAGCATTGCTATTTATACGTTTATTTCTACATTATTTATTGTTCCTATGTACTTTCATGTTCATTGATATATAATAATAATAACATGAACATGAAACAGTGACTTATAAGACCATTGGGGCTGGGTGCAAAAAGAAAAAAAATGTATCTGTATTACTTGCATTAGAGCACAGGTCACTTAAATAAATAAACAAAACAAAATAGATCAGCTTAACCTTTAAATAAAATCTCAAATAATTTAATGATTTTTCTAATGGGTATTGTTGAAATAATCCTATGATGGCAATCCATGAATTGTTATCCCTGTGTCATTCATCATTTCCTCATAAAAATTATACTCACACATTACTAATCACTGCATGACAACATTATCAAAACATTGAACATTCAGTCTTTGGTACAGTCTAGTGCCATGTGTGGTTATTAAAAATGCTTCTGGACACCAGAAACTAGTGTCAATTTTCAAAAGCAAATAACAGCCACCAGAAACTAGAGTCAGATTTCAAAAACAATTCTGGTAACCAAAAACTATTGTTACTAAAAAAATGATAATAATTAAAAAAAAAAAAAAAAAAAACAATTGTGGCAATGAAGTTGAATTGTTTATGAGGTTGACTGACTGCAAGATAATACTTCTTATATATAGCAAGCAATAGTATCACCTGTCATGACTTAGGGAGCTCATTAGATTTGTATGTCTCAGAAACACCTGAGAGAATTGGACAAACTGCAAAACAAATTTATTACTAGATTTATGGGTGTTTCCTCCAGACCTGATATATTAGATCTTTTAAAAGTTCTAGTAAATCCAAATACTAGTGCTGCTGTTATTAAATCAGCTAAATCCCTCTTCTGTAGGCTATGAGCATTCGCTCACCCTACCGTAAGATTTTATCACATCAATATCTCATTTTATATTCTATCACTCATTAGTGAGAGAGACGCTGCTAGAAAGGCTGATCTCCTGTGGTATAAATCTAATTTTAGACTTATGTTTTATGAAATCTGCTAGCAAAGGGTCACAGGAACCATAAGGACTATAGTAGACACATCAAGTTTTTTAGTCAATAGTCCCAGATATCAGGACAGACATTCTAAGGAATGCATACTTGGGGGACTACTTTTAAACTCTTTTAAACTGTCTTCTATATACGCTGTGTAATTTTTATGCATTTCATTTTATTCCACCTCATTTTTACTTATTTATTATATTCATTTTTTTAATTTTATCCTTTAAAGGCGATTATATAAATAAATAAATATGGAATATTATAACTAGAATGACCTAACTAATCCTAAAAATGTCAAATTCCACCTACCCTTGCCAGTTTTTCTCCTGGATGGAGGTCCCAAACTCATGGTTTCCAACTTGCTATCAATAGGATGCCCAGACTGCAAGGTCTCTCTTGTATCATTGTGATTGGGCAAATGTCTTGTCACATGACTTGTGGTCAACATGTGATTGGATATCTGATGTGTCATGTGACCTGATGCTCCTGTGTGATTGGATACTTGACTAACACTGTCAAAGTCCTCTGAAGATGCAGACATTCTGTCAGCGCCAGGACTAGAGTGGTGAGAGAGGTCTGACGTGTCTGACATAAAGCTGCTGGCTCTAGAAAGATTGGAAAAAATCGGTTTAGAAACCCAAGAGGACACATACTAAAAAATAAACTTTGCACGTAAGGAATAAAACACTCTCTTTTAAAAGAAAAAGATATTGTACAAGCATTTTAATTCTTAATAATACCAATACACATAGTGTCAATCCACAAACTTTTTCATGCCTGGCACTCTTGACTATTTTTGGGTTTGTACAAATAAAACATAGGCTTACAAAGGTTTCATTTAAACATAACATGCAATTTTTCCCTTTAAAATGGCCTTTCAAACAATTTTTTTTTACATAAAGGTATGACCTGAAAAAATATGCTCCTTGGAGCCCTAGAACCAGCATACCTCCTGTGCCTCCCTCTAGTGAGCTGCCTCCTCTGACTTCTAGGTGTTCTATCAATTAACCAGCATAACATGCTTAACAGGGTGCACAGCAGCGCTAGCGCAACCTGTAAAATATGGCTGTCCTGGGCCTGTAAACGAGTCAGCTTTGCCGGGAGACTGGAGTGGACGAAAAGGAGTCCCAGCCACACAAAGGAGGCCACAGCATCCCACAACACTAGCCTGGAATAATAGGTCATCACATTTATCTATACATATTGAGGGATCATGCTATATAACACAAACTTTGAATCACTTGTAATGAACCAGAACCCAGTTTCATCAACACTGGACAGCACT
Organism: Lingula anatina; assembly: GCF_001039355.2. Next base: position 50,009 of record NW_019776104.1, on the reverse strand, counting down.
ATCCTACGGATAACAATATCCTTTGGATAAGATTGTTATCCTCTGGACAGTTATCCTGAGGACAGCCTTTTTAATCATGGAAAGCAATATCTGAGATAAAATAAGTATCTAGTGTTTAGTAAACATTACTTTACCCACAGGATAATTGCCCAGAGGGTAACAATTTTATCTAATAGATACTGTTTTTCATAGTTATTCAGCGCTATCCAATGTTGATGAAACTGAGCCCAGATGTTGTCATGTTCACATCATGAATATAAAGGTAGAAACAGGGACATAAACAGGAGAGAAAATATAGGCAACATCAAGCAGTATATACACTGTAAACTTGTTGTACTGAGGATGAAGTATATTACCTGGTTCTTTTTTTACTTGGCGATCAGAATATACTATATATCAAGAAAATTAGATATATATACTACAACATAACATAGCTCACAGCCAAAAGTCAACATTTCAAATCACCAACTCAAGCATTTAAACCAGTATTATAAAACATTTTACTTGACTGCTTTTACTAAACTGTTATTAAAACTCAAATAAGGCTAAAACCTGAACCTCAAGATGTGAAATCAGTTTTTAAATAAAAACAATAATAATAATAAATATTATTATTATTATTATTATTATAAAGACAGTGCACTGTATCACATCATCCTATCTGCCCACCTATCTTTCCCAAACAGAAATGTTGCTGTTATCCCACTGAAAAATCCCAGAAACACCACTGTATACGCCAGGCTGTAGATCTGGGACAGATACTTCAGAGCACTTCTAGGTAGATATCGCTGCAGGTTGATGAGGGGAGTGTCGCTGTGTTCCTGAAGACTGTGGAAGTTGATGACTAGCAGCGTGATTGCACACAGGAGGGAGGTGAGGCGTAATAGATTGATGTGAGCAGGTGGCCCCACCTTGTGGACAAAATGATCCTAAAATAAAAAGTACACTTGAGTATGCATGTTAACAGTCATTTTTCAGGTATCTTATTGTGAGGGAGATTTAGACAATGATGCTCTCTGTGGCGCACTGTTCTTCACACCAGCCTGCTTGCCCTAGACTCACACAGTCAACCATCAAAGAACCTTCCCAATTGACCAGCTACTATGTACTCTTCCTGATTTATTCATGAGACAGAAAATGTCATTTTTCCAAGAGGCAGCCTAATTTCCTTTGTTTTACATATTAGATGAACATAAACAATTATCCCAAATGTGACACTTTTACTTTATATCTATCTTAAAAAGTGTACAGACTAATATATCTCTAGTTATATGTAACATGCAGAGAATGAAGTCTTACTGAGCAAGCTGAGGGAGAGTCAGGTGTCTTCAGGTGTTGTTTCATCATCTTTCTCTGTAACACCTGGTCTTGTTTGTTTAATGTTTGTTTAACTTTGATGTGACAGGTTTTACACAGTTGATAGGTATGCTCCAGCTGATCTCTGTACATGGCCACCTCTGTGTCATAGTTACCCTGCGAACAGACAACTGGTCAATTACACTACATTACCAACACAACACAGACTGGATTACTTTGAAAATATCAATACACAAGGATATAAATGGAAAAAACAATATAAATATTATTATTAAGGCTTAAATACAACTTAAATAATAATGAAAAATGTATCATGGCCAGCTGTCTATATATTTATTGATTTTAAAACATACTATAGTAATACAAAATAAACATGAAATAGAAATCAGGATTTTATATATATATATATATATATATATACATATATATCTTTAAAACAAACATATTTATATATTTTAAAATACTTTATCACAATCAAGTTTTTTTTTCCAGAGGGGGGAAAAGAAAGAAAAGGAAATATTGCAACGCTATCAATTATCAAAACAAACAATTTTAGAAATTGTACTTGTAATTTTCACTAGCTGTCAAAATAGGTAGACCTCAAGAGATGTGGTCCAGTGAATATCACACAGAAAAACCAGCAGCAATATTCAGGTTTCACAGGCTCAGCATACCTCGTTACAGGGGACAAAGTTGGCCAACTGTTTGATCTTGAGGAGCTGATTCCTGCTGCAAGCCTCACACAACACACTGCGGCTGTCTTTGTAGGCATCTTCTGTCTGTACTGCTGTCATTGGATGGTTCATACTCTCATAATACTGGGACGGGATGGGCTTGTTGTAGTCACCATCCTGGCATGGAATGTAGTACAGAAATTCCATATTATTGTAATTTTAAATTTTTTAAAAACATATTTATTAAGGAAATTAGTATGAAAATGAAGAGCATAAAAATTTTTAATAATTTTTATATCTTTTTCCTCTCTCTCTCTTTCCCCTCTCTCTCTCTCTCTCTCTTTCTCTCTCTCTCTCTCACACGCACACATACACACACACACACACATACACACACAAACATACACACACACACACCTGAGTCAGTAGAAGGTTACCTGAGCAAACCCGTTGTACTGTTCACAGTGAGGGCAGTCCCAGCAGTCCTTGTTTCCATACGGCACTACTGTATCACGGCAACAAAACCAGCAGTTGACACGGATGCTGAACTTGGGTCTGGAAATAAATTAGATGTATTGCATTATGACAAGGTGGAGAGCCAATTCCTTATCTCTCTTTCTCTCAATTTTATTATCAACTGTAGTAGTAGTAGTGGTAGTACAACACTTCAGTTAAGCCCCCGTCACACTTGTTCGGAATCAACAGGAATCAAGCAGAATGAGCCGAAATGAAGAATTTTCAAAATTGGCACCACATTCGGGTGGAAAGTTCAAATTGACATTAATTCTCATAAGAGTACCATTGGAATACTCAGAATGCGCTCGAATTCGCCTGATTCGTGTACATTGCAGGTGTATTAGCTCTCAAATGCAGCTCGGATGTAGTTGGAAAACTAGGAATATCGATAATGTTGTCAGAAGGCAGTCAGAATATATTTAGAATATACTTTGAGTGCTGTACGAGTGTAGTTCGAATGCTGGCTGAAATAGGATTCCGGATCATGCTAGGCACATTCGAAACATTCTGGCAGGATTTAAAGTAACTTGCCTGTCCGGATCTCCCTCAAATATGATCTGACTGTTTCGAATGCTGTCAGAATGCCGTGAGAATATTTAGAATGCAGTTATAGTACAGTTAGAATACTTTTTAAAGTATTTCCCACTTGGAATGCACTTCGAAAGTTTTAACATGAGCAAAACATTCGGGCGGCCACAAGAATGGGTAAAAATATTTGGATGCACTTGGAATTTTTAGAATGCTCTTCAAATATCCAGGAACGCACAAAGAATTGTCTTTCCGACAGCATTCTTGCTCATTCTGCCTCTAGTGTGACGGGGGTTTTATGGGATTGACAGGCAGATGTAAGAATGGTTTTTAGTGCATTTTGATGCAGTAATTGATAAGTAAAACCACTCACAGCCCACAGGACTTCAAATATATGTTGTACATCTAGTAAGTAGTTAGCTGGCAACCCCTCCGACATCTTTTTTTTTGCTTTTATGTTTTAATTTCCATTCAATTGATTAATAAAACCATAGGAGCAATGAATCTTGGATTTTCACTTTTCTTTTTTAAAGGTATGTTTAATTCCAAAGCAACAGAGAAACAATCTGGGTCTGATCAAGGAAGGTTCAAGTAATACCAAACTAAACTATGTCCTATTGTGATTCACATACATCTTGGAAATTGACAACTTTATTTCAGTGTCATATAAAAGCCTATCACTTAAATGAAGCACTTGTATTAACAGTATTAATTTTTATTGGTGGGCCATTCCATGGTATTTTTTTGCTGTTACGGAAGGACATTTGACACTTCAAATGAAAATATTTTCAAAAGTAAAAAAGTTACAAGGTCCATTTTTTGTATGTTTATTCTTCTATATGTAAGTTATAATTAGGCAAAAAATTATAGTTATGAAAAAATTATAATAAATAGTTAGCATCTCGGAAGGACGTGAAATGGACATGGTTTTTTAACTTTCAACTTCAACACTAAAATTCTGCTCTGTCTGTGTATATATTTTTTAAGTCAAATCAAAATATGAATATTTGATTATTTCACTTTCTCAGTGTATAAAAATGTTTTTGGAAAAAAAATAATATATTTGAAAATTTTGCATATAAAAATATCTAGTAGGCATCATGGAAGGACGCATCTCGGAAGGACGTTTTGTCCATTGCTAAATAAAATGTAAAATAAGGCTAATAAAAATATTTTATGAATACATACCAGCATAAGTTTGATGAATAATATCAAAGGTAAACATGTCCTTCTATGGTAATGTATTTCATCTTCAAACAAGTTACTAATTTTGACTATAATATAAGTTCTCATCTGCTCTGATCATCTTTAAATAATATTGAGACATTTTTAGAGAAAATCTTGCCAAATCTATTAATTATAAATATAAACAATTGTCTAAATTATTATAACTTCAAAATTATTCATTCAAATGAAATGTTTCTCAGTTTAAAAATGCTTATATATATAATAATTGTGAATTTTAAGTTCAAGATTATCTTGAAAGACATAAGGGTTTAGGGCTCATTGGTCACATGACCTGTTATGGTCCAATCAAAATGCCTCATACGTGCTTCCACTGTGCTAGATGTCATGTTTAATGCTTATATATTTGTATTTAATTTCTTATTGAAGTGGTTCTAAGCAAAAATGTTTTCATATTTTGTTGGCCCCTATCATGGTTGAGGAGAATATGAAGTTATAAGTTTTTAGCTTTTGTAGTTACTGAGAAAACTTTAAAAATAGGTACCAAAATCATCTCGGAAGGACAAATTGATATTAATTAATCCATTATTTTATAATCAAATATTTTTTAATCTAATGCACTTGACTAAATGTAAGAAATAAGTTATATTTAATGTATTTAGCCTTTATTGTTTAAAATGATCTCTATTATGAAAAATATATCAAAAATAAAAATGTCCTTCCGTGACACTATTTTATAAGTTTTCCAGATAAAAGTGTCAATAAAATCATAATTAATCATCAGAACCTAAAATTTCTTTTGGATTCTGGTGTCTTATGGTGTCTGGTTTCAGAAATTATAAGTTTTATAAGTAGGATACCTTTTTCAAATTTTGACTTCTACGGACCAAATACCACGGAATGGCCCAGGTCTAAACTTTTTAAAAGTGGCAAAAAAACTAGAGAGTAATTACATTTTAGTATGGTTGTAAGTGCCAGATTCCTTGCTTTAGATAAACAAGGTGTTAGTGCTAGATTCCTTGTTTTACATATACAAGGTGTGAGTAGTTTTCACGACTTGCGCAAGTTGTGCGCCTGTTTTGAATGTAACCGAGTCATAACGCTACAGGATTTTGCACAAGTAGGGTCTCTCCTGCATTTTACCGTTATTTCCAACATTGTATGGTGTATTGTTACAGTTGTACGGAGAAATCATAATGTAAGTTGTAACGTGCAAAATAGATTGCATTAAGAGTATCGGGATTAATAATGCCATATCAGGACTCACCGACAAAGAATTAATGATGGTGGGCTCCGTATCAAAGGCCACCGACAAGAACAATAGTAGTTATGTTAGGGAAACGGTGGGGTCGGCTCGTTAAAGGATAATCAGGCTCGGATATCGATTTGATGATCGTAATCACTGAGATAACTAATAGAGTAGCAAGGAGAAACGTCCAGAAGGGACCTCTAGGCAGACACACAGTCGCCAATAGTTTAGCGGTCCTTACGACATCTTATCAAAGTCTGATGAAACTTTAAAGAGCTCTCCCCCATCAGGTATAAAAGATAGTCTCTTTGCTGTATGAGACAGATTGAGAGGGAGTAAGGACATACGAAGACGACAGAGTCCTTGGATCAGCGAGCGACTGTATGGCCGACGCTCAGGCCGCTTCTAACCTGCACAATAAACCGTTAGAGTAACCATCTCGGTTGTTGCGTTTTTTGAGTCCACCTCCGGCAAAGGCGCACGACAACAAGGCCTTTACGAACCTCACGAAAAACAGAAATACCTTTAACTTGAGGGTTACAAAGTGTTTATCTTATCAAAATATATTTGTGCATTGTATTTATTAGTTTTCTGTATAAATAATAAAGGTAAAATATTGGTATATTAGCTACAGTGATTGGGAAGGAACGCGCCATTGCGCCATACGCGCATAGAATCGTAACTGGGCGCATAAGGGCGCATGATTTTGTAGTACCTCGCGTTTTTAAAAAGAGTCTACTCGTCAATAAACTATTCGTCAACTGATTAGCCTAATTTTCCTCTCATACCTGAAGACGTCTCAGGAACGAATTCGGAAGCTATCGAACGCAATCGCCGAAGTTTGCCGAGAGCAATGAGCACATCGTTAGATATGCTAATGAAATAAAAGCTGATATCTTATTGGCCAATCAGTTTATAGGTCATCTTTATCCAATTAGAAGTAACCTTGCTTTTCGTTCTGAAAGCACATGGGACTTTGGTGAAGTGAAAAGAAAAGTGCCGCCGAAAAAGATTTTTAAAATCTCGCCAGTTTATTTACTTCAACCGCTTCGTCTAAGGGTCCGTCCAACGTTCAGGAAGAAGTCTCAAAGGAGACGGGGGAAGAAAATGTACCAACTTTTGAGAGCAGCGCTCCTTGCACTACGACGAGTAGTAGTGACACTGACAATAGTGTTACTGCTAGTGCTAGCACCTCTCACTCTCAGGTCGCACGAGGTTTCCAACCCCGATGGCTTCAACTATGGCCCTGGCTCCAGTACGACTGCAAACAGTGTAAGAGTTAAGATTCTTGGGAGTAAGATAAGTTATGAGGATGCACTGAATTTGTGGCACAGGAAAAAGAGATTACTTCATTAAGTAATGAAATCTCTCTTCAGTAAGACTGATTAATTAGTACTAGACAGTATGTGAAGACAATTTCATTTACATTTTCTCAGTTTTGAGTAATCAAGGTTTTTCAGAGATCTAGATTGTTTACCTCTTGTTGATGGTTTCATCAAATAAAAACCAATTACTAATGAGTATTACTAGTACGTTTTCTGATCATTTTGTTTTTTCATTTAGTCTTCAAATAAGTTCGGTTAAGAAGGCATTGTAATGGTTTTATTGAAAAAGACAAATAAAAGTCTTAACTAAATAAATATATTAACAAAGTTTAACTGCAAAACCTTATCATATTATTCCCAAAAATATTGATACAGATATTTCAAATATATTTGTCATGTTTAAAAATGGCCCATAAATGTCAAGCGATGGCCCATTGATATGCAAAATGGCCCATTAAGGGTGACCCAGGAGGGGCCATTGTCCCATGGGTGGTTTGAACCTTCCCAATCACTGTAGCTAGAGCACCTGGTTGAGCGTGGCCATTAGTATGAAATACAGTAAATGTAAAATACAAGAATGTATTGGTATAATTGTCAACTATAAAGCCTTACTGTAATTCAGTATTTAACATTTTAATTAAAATTATATTATGGTAATTGCATTATAAGGTAAATTTCATATTATTTGTGCTCATTGAATAGATATAACAGATTCAAGTCTCGCTATATAAAGCCGACTTAATGTAATGTTCAATTTATCTAGTATATCTTGCTGATATGTTGACTTGCTCATTTGCGGTACCGACATAAGAGATGTGAATGGCAAATTGTTAACTGAACTGAACGCTGAAATAAAGCACAAGTTACATATATTCTCCACTGTCTCAACGATTTCACAATGGTGATCAACAACAATAAAGAACAAAAAGAGGCCATTAATTCAAATAGTATAATGCTTTAAAATCTTAATTTGAATGTGTACATACATTAAAATTAAAAGGCATCTGATCTCTGAACACAAAAACCCATGTCTCTACACTGGAAATGAAACTTCGTGTCTTGCAATGGCTATGGAAAATATATTTTTAGGATTAGTCTGGACCTCTATCCACTATGTACTAGTAATCCAGTCACGATATGGGATATTTTCAACTGTTTATTGCAACTAACATTTAAATCTCGTAAATAAAATCATATCAAACCCTCCGAAACATGATTTGTATGGAAGACATTTCAACAATCCATTGCACGCTGTCGGTGCACCTCAAGTTCACCACAACTTCCCAAGACTAGATCTAACTTGAATTCCAAGGCACAGTGATTTACCGGTAGACATAAAAAAACACTTACCTAATGATTCTGTATAAAATTGCACCAGCTGCTATTGCACTTGACGTTCCAGCAACTAAAGGCAAAACTGTAGTCATATTTTTCAATGAAATCAACTAGAAATAACCCCAAAAGTGTACGAACGTAAGGGGGTTCACGCTTTGTGACACACAGACAGACGCCATCTATCGACATCTCTCGAAAGAAAAGAGCAAACATTGATTTATTGCTAAATTGTTACATATAACATTTACAGTGTTATTATGAATACCNATCTCGGGCCTACATGTGACTGTAGGTCCCTGCATGTATCATATCAGTGCAGAGGCTGATTATCCTGAAATGATTTCTCCGTCTAGTCTGGGAAGTGTCGCAAACTGAATCGTTTACGTGTTCTCACGTCAGTTATTCCAGGACTTAACTAATTGTCGTTTAATTACTATCATGTTTGTTTGAAAAGAGAAATTGGTTATTGGAGTTGAGTCACAGAGTGTTCTTGTAGAAGAAGTCTGTCCAATGAATAAACTACCACGTGGTGGAGGGGCCTTGTATAAGTGTCACCTAGGATTGCGCAAGGACATAGCCCATGCTTTGTCCATGCTTTTTACAGAAGTATGTAAAAAAAAAGTGGTACTAGCTTCTGATAACCTCCAGAGATAACTGGGCAAGTGACCTAGTTTCTAAGGTATTTGGACAAAGGTTAAGCAAAAGAAATTATTCAACGCCAGCCTCGTTTGATTTGACTCTTTTCCAAGGTGACCACACCTGTTTGTTTAAATTGAGTAGCTTGATACAAGAAGATAGAATCCAGTTTGTACAAGTCATATTGTGCGACAAAAAGTATGTGCATTAAATTTTTTTTCAATCAAAGCAGAACTATCATGTGTAGTTAAAAGTGAGAAGCATATATATCGCGGTTTTTAATGCCAGAGACCGCTTGGGCTTGACCATAAGCATTATTATGGAAGTATTTTTGTGCACAGAAAACTTGCGTCAGCACAGAATTAAACGCGTGGTCTTAGCTGTCGTGTGGAGAGAGACGACTTGCACTGAGCAAGCAGGCGCACTGTAAGCTAACATAGATAAGACCTCACTGGAAAGGCTACCGTTGATATAACCTTCATATATTTAACCTAGCTGTGTAAATTTACAACCAATCAGTTTACCATTTACATTTCGATAAATGAGCGTTATTATCCAACCCTATAATCGGCTATCAGATCATCAGTCTGGCACTCAGTTTACTTTTGTTGGGTGTCTTCATACGAGATAGATACTCGAGGAGCATTTTCCAGTTCTTTTTATGACGGGAGAATCAATTCTGTACTATATCACGGACACTGTTTTTACGGTGACTATCTCCCCCAACAGATAGGCTAGACTGGCTTCTTGTGGATAGGACCGTTTGATAAGATGGTGCGGAACTGTAAATGTTCATACCGCACGAAAATGCAGTAGTATCGAAGTAGCAAAGAAGCATTAACGCAGTAGTGGTGTAGAGCATATTTGCAGTAGAAATGCAGCATAGCCTACTGCAATTCTACTTCAAAAATTACATAGGGTCGTTCAGAGGAGGAGCATTAATGCAGTAGATTTGCAGCATGATAGAAGCATGTTTCAAATATGCTAATTAGCTCCCCAGTCGAAGCAGATTTGAAGCATGTTTGCAGTAGAATTGCAGTAGTCTACTGCGCTGGAGTATCTACTTCGTTTGCGTGCGGGATATATTAGACACAAGGTGCACCGAGGCTTCTTATTAAAACCAACATAAATTCCATGGTTGTGTTAAGTGGGAAGTTGCACCCCCGTCAAAGTTATCCTCTCTTTCCTGTTTTTATTAGTGTCACATTCGTGTTTATTCTGTAATTTTCTTAGAGAAAAAATGGGTTCATTGCATCCCATCACACCCTCTCTCTCTCTCTCTCTCTCTCTCTCTCTCTCTCTCTCTCAGCCCAACTCGTGGTCTGATTTTGCCACGTGATTGTTCGGCTCTGTTAACTGCACGCCTGATGAGAAATTAGTATGAAATTTAAACAAAGACTCCAAGTCACTATTTCTATCACGCAGGCCAGATTACACTTGTACACGGGCACGCATATACCTAGCATCAGCACTGTGAAGCCCACCGGCAGCAAGAGCTAAGATGCATTTGTCCGAGTCTCGTTTTTCATCTTATTTTATCTTAAAAATCAATATATAACCTCTGCCAGACGGACTTTATCAATAACATTACGCAAAGAATTATTTTTATCCAGTTAGACTACATCTATATAAGTGATTTAGACTCTCTGGATCGATCTAAACCTCTGGGAATGCACCCTTACATGAGCCCAGCCCGTCCAGTAATGGTTCCACTTAATGCTGTAGAGAAGTAAGGCGGGTACATCTGTCGCATTTATTTCTTCCCAGTGTATTGTATCAGCCTGCTGAGAGGGACAAAAATTATACGTAGGGGTATTATTTCATATTGTTCATGCCACATGTCCCCGCCAGCTGTAATAAATGGTAATGGTTTCACATCGTGATTCATGTCTTATAATAAAGTATTGCTGTCAGAAGTATGCAGACGTTATTTTTCTTGCTGTAAGTACCGGTACATGATATTGCACGCGGTGAAAGCAGAATATCGAAAAAAGAAATCAAGTTGCCATTCATTTGTTAATGATTCAGACTCACTCGCGCCACCCCTCTTTGGAAAGTAGGCTATACATAACTGACTCCCCCCCCCCCCCCTCCATCTTACCTTCGTAGATATGTACTTGTACGAAATATCTATTATTATTTTTTTTGTACACATACATGCACAGTGTACAGGCAAACAAAATATTTTAGGTGTTTAGGATGTGACACTGTTTGGCGACACTTACTGCCGTAGACAATACGTCTTACGGCCTTAGTATCTTTATTTGTATTATATTATTATATTGTTTGTGCTCGAGCAGGCCTTGATTGTAAGATCATGCTGATGTTATCCAATGAATGTGTTTTACATATAAGGGGAGAATTATTTCTACGAAGAAATTCTTTACGGAACGGGCTTTTGTAGGACATTTCATACTTTTACTTCACTTATCAGTGTCGAGTTTTCCAAACAATATTGTGAATTTCAGTGACTATATACCATATTGTGCTTTAAGTTTGTGCGTTAAGTTTCAAAATAAAACTGAAAAATTCTATTTCATTTTTACAATTAATTAAATTCAATATCTGTGAGTCATAATATATCTGTGAGTCATAATAGTCTGAGATATATCTGTGAGTCATAATAGGACTTTGTTATTCTTATTCTTATATAATACAAACTAGGCCCGTACTACAGGGTGACCAGCAGGGTTGTTATCTAGAGGAAGAGTGAATATCAGAATGCTTTGTGTCTGATGGCACATCTATACCTCTAACGGAATATTGGAACGACGTAATGATTTATGGTGAAAGGCCGATGTTTTATTTCCAATTGACCTGAATTTACATGAGTGCCTGGAGTTGGTGACAGTGTCAAATAGTGGATGTAATATTCACTGTGTTTTTTTTTTCACTGTATGTTTAGTTATAGGTAGCTACATGAAAACTAATCTTTCTCAAAATGAAAGACCATTTGCATTTTTTTGTGTGACTAAAGTAAATTTACAGCATTCTGTGTACATGCAACCTGGTATTAAAACCATCATAAAGAGACGGTCATGTGTTTAACAGTTATCTCCTGTATCCTAAATGACCTTTTTTTATAGAAGCCATGTATTTTATTAAAACACATGGCACAAATGGATTACATGGATTAGAAAAATAACCGTCTTCAACCTGACGTCTTATCCATAGCCAAGTTCAACTCTCTTCTAAATCGAAAGTGACCGTGTTCCTTCAGAAATGCGCATCCGATCTTCTCGTAGTATAGTGTCTTTGTACAGTTTTTTATTATTTGTCTTATATTTTAATTTAGAGAAAAATACGCACAATAATTAGAAACAAAAAAAAAGTTGTCAGCAAACTTAAAGCACAATAACAGTAAACTAGTGGGTACTAAAATAACATCGTAGTGTGCATTGGTATTTCAGGTATACACATGAGCAAATAAACCACAGTGCCTTATTTTGTTTCTACTTAGCACTCCGAAACAAACACTGTTTTATTCCCCCATTCCTCGTGCCTCGTACTGGTTGGTTGTCGTGTTCAGCATAATAATGATATAGTAAACATTTGTAACGATATACACGGGCAAGTGTGTGTGCGTTTTTAAATTCACTGCGCGCATTGACTTGGTTAAATAGAACAAATGATCTTCACGATTTTCAGTTGTTTTTGTATACGTAAGCCTTGTTACACCACGGTGTTTTGATTGGTTCATGCGGCTAGCATGGAGGAGAGATCGATCGATACCGACGCATAATACACGCCGTATACTCTCTAATGAATACGGCCTTCAGTGCAAGCTGCATAATGTACTCTATGGCTGAGTAAGGTCGTGAAGGACGCCAGTGCTGGTTACACGGAGGAGTTGTATCTCGGTGGGGTTTGAAGGCAATTAAGACGGTATCTCAGGGTTCACGATGGAGGGTTCTGGTACAGATCCAGTGTTAACGGAAAGGTTGAAGGTATGTGATGGTTTGAGAGGTGTCGTCTCTTCTCTGGGTTGGTTTACCAGCGTGCTGTGTAGGTAGATAGCTGTGTCATTGAGATTTAACCTTCCCAATGTTTTTAGCTCGACCTCTGTGAAAATACGTATTGTGTGCTGTGTGCTGTCAACAGCCGTAGCTCCCGCCACGGTATAACTGCCAGGCGGTTATGTCCTGATTAATACACACACCTGTAGTAATCCACCACAGTTAATAGTAAACCGATACTACACCAAACCTCTGTTGTACTAAGGTAAATACAGACTTGATATTTAATATGGAATATTTTTTTCGAAATAATTTTTTATCAGTTTTTTCCTATTTTGCTGACTGATAAATGAAAATAAGGATTAAAATCGTTTTTTAATAACTTTAAATTATCTCTTTGATGTCATTGTGACATCAGTTCATTAATGGAATTCGCCAGAGAAGCAAACAAAAACACGTTGCCTATNTCTATGCAGTAGTTGCCGAAATATGGATATTTTTTTGACAGAACCAAGCTTTGCCTAAGCCAAGCTTTGATCAGCCCAAAGGAACACTACCCAATTAAATCACTGCAAATTACATAATGTAGCAGCGCAACAGGCATGAAAGTCAGTTAATTGGTAGTGACACACCTGACTGCACACTTTTACATTCACAAATCTTATATGAGATCGGAGTTTTTTGAAAAAAGAACGTATTTTTACCTAGGTATACCTTCGAAACTGAAATATTCCATATTAAATGTCAAGTCTGTATTTTATGGGTTTTCATGCTTGTGTATGGGCAAGGTACGTACTTGAGCTAAACACCGTACATGTTGAAGTATGGGTATGTGTAGTTGGTGACACAGTAAATTGCCGTTATTCTAGTTTTTTAAACACTGTTTTTACTCCATCCTGTTTAAACAGGATATAAAGTAGGACTTGGCACTTTATGTTATTCCTTAGCCGTGTCCTTAAGCGGACGCTTGCCCAGAAGCTCTAATCAATCGCATTAATCAAAATAAGGTGGCAGTAGCTCAATCTGGCTCTCCTGACTCTGACTCTGTTAATAAGTTCACTGTTCATAGGGTGCTAGTTCTCTCTTATCATAAGGTGCTAGAACCCTCTACCAGGGTGGCAGATATTATAGGCACATATTTCACATTTAGAAGATTGACCGTATTAAGCTAGAGACATTATCTGTGAATATGTAGTGAACAGTCAATCTGTGGTCCTGGTAGAGGGTAGGGCGCTAGTTCTCACTGTACATAGGGCGCTAGTTTTTAGAGGCGTGCTCTCAACAGTCGCTGGGAGTGAGGGTGGAGCAGCTAGACTTGCACAAGAAAGTCGCTGTTTTGTATTTAGTGAACTACCCTGAGGCCTGGAGTCTAATAAAACATATTTCATTACACTGCACCCTGAGAGGACCTAGTTTCAATAGCGGTGGCGAGGTACGTGTGAGTGAATCACAGCGGATGCAAAGAAGATGGATTTACGTAACATGTGGTTTTCTTGTGCGATCATGTTTGTCAAAGTTTATGTACATTGGACTTGACGCTCCAGTTGAATAAGTATACGGCTTTAAGGAATCGATGGATGTTGTACTGTGATTTCTTGCTTTAAGTTTGAATTCTACAGCAAATAAATCAGGGTGCGCTAGTAGTCTGTTACAAAATAATTGTATGCTCGTACTTTAATTTTGTATACTATTTTAGGAGCCACTGATATCAGAGGGTAGTCTGACTAACTCCTTTATGTCTCCTTATTAACCCAAGCGAAAATTTAAGTGAACGACAAACACAAATATGGTGTTCAAAATATGGCCGTTGACGGCCGCTTTTATTGAAAGGTCCCTCTAGTAAAAGAATAGTGTAAAGTTATTACAAAGCATTAAATAATGTTGAGTAAAATTAAAATTGCGTAATGCTACAGCATAAATAATAAATATCCAAACAAATAGTGCACATATTTACATTTGTGGGGTTGCAAAGAGGCCCTATAGGGACAATGTAGCATTAAACGGAGCCGTGATTGCCAAATCTACTTTTCTGCTTCATTTTCTATCACAAACCCTGACTGACCCTTGCCTCGCGTCCTTGTCGGGGCGCAATAAGGAATATTTAGTTCAGAATTGTAGTGATACGGGCTGGTTATACATACTTCGCACACACAACCAGGAGTCAGCAAGGATCAGCAAGGTGTACGTACAACTGCACCTAGAGCTCAGGATGACAAACTCGTCAGGCATTCCAGTAATAACAGGTGCGCACTGCTGGCGACTCGAGGCTGATACATGTTTTATAGTGGGTGCACACAGGGTGCAAAAACATGCATTTTTCCAGACCTTGGACACAGATATATCCCACTCCCGGCTACTACCATTGTGACTTATGCAAGCGGGATGTGCTAGCTGAACTCCAGGGGTCTTCTCTCTGGCTGATAGAATCCTGGTCCTATTGCGTTTCTGTGGAGACTAGTTTTGTTTTGCCACATATCACACCTGGGCATCAGCTTATTAGGAGGAAAAAATTAAGTAATCGCATCGTATCATAGCAATTTTAGTTCTCTTCCCGCAGATGTTGTATGTACATTATTTACATAATCGCATTGTTGACAAGTGTATAGAATGCACACAATGCAGACAGGCAAATTCAATGTAAAGCAAATCTGGGTGGGCTTGAGGAGGATTTCGTAGGGTGAGTTACGTTGGCATACTTTTTTCCCTTTCAGGCGGATGGTTACAAAAAATTAATGAATAGATAAAAACTCACCAAATCAACTTGAAGTTAAAAACTGCATCAAACACTTGGAACATACTATAGTACCAAAAAAAACCGTATACATTTTATCAGCTCTCTTTCAAATTAAACGAAAACATTCTCAAATAAGAAAAACAAACATTAGACATTTTAAATAGTTATTATGCAAGAAAAAAATATTTTTAGCCTAAGTAAATTAGTCTAGCAGGCTGTGCCGCCAGCATGGGTTGAGGTGTATGTAAACTGAGGTATTAGATCTGGCCTCCTAGGAATTGCCTACTTCTCACATCTATAGGTCAGTCTTCTACATTTGTGGTGTCCATTTACGTACGTTCACCTCAGGGAAAGCCGTTGGTTGAAGTCTTGTATTTACCTGCCCATCCTTGGCTTGGCCTGCCCGACTGTTTATCTGATGTTGATGGTTATTTTCGCTTTCTTATTTCATTTTTTTCCTTACATTTCTTTCTTTTATTTCTACAGTTAGTATAACCTCCTCCTGGCCTTCATCGGCCATCTCTCTCTCTCTCTCTCTCTCTCTCTCTCTCTCTCTCTCTCCACAGCTGAAATGCGAGAAAAGCAATTCTAATATATTTCCCCGCCTCAACACGAGACAAACTCGAGTCGTAAGAAAAAACGTCAAAGAGATGACAGGACTGTATGGTCAGAGATATTAAGATGACATTCATGACCTACCCATTTTATGCTTGACTCCTGCCTGTGTCCGGCCATACCTGCTAACAACCCACCCGTGACCATGGCGTGTGACATGTCCACTGGTTAACAGTGACAGAAGGGACAAATCGCCAGAGAAAGTGCCTTCAATCACATTCTAATCTTTTCAAAAAGTTTTTCACTTAAACTAGCTAAGGAGAGTGACTAAATATGAAAGCAGCACGTTTTTCTACGGTAAAGCGCTCTGGTTCAGCGTAAGCAAGGACCTGAAGTGCTATGGTTTTGATTTTTCTTTCGAATCAGGACGGACACCCTGTATTTGGTGTACGTGTTTTGCGAAAAGTCCTACACGCTTTCGGTGACAGTTGGTCTGGGACGTGCACTGAAGTAGACACGTATATGACACTGTATATGGTGTACTGACTGTGATAGTCTGGCGTCACAATAGATTTCTGGGTCTAACTTGATATGATGTGACGTACTGTACATGTACTGTGAGGTCACTTTCACACAACGAACAAACATCGTACGTGTGATGCACGATCACAACAGTCTTACTTATGCTGCACGCAAATACACTTTGAACGTGACATCTTTCACTTGCATCCAGCTATAAATTAAACAACTTCACGAAACTTCTCAAATAAAAAATATCAGAAGATTCCAATAATTATTTTAATTTCATGTAATTTATCAGTGTTTAAGAGGATAGTGTTGTACAGTCAGCAGCTTCTTGCGACCAGGCACTGCTGTTGTCACTTGGGTGAGCTATGCGGCTCTTATGTATTCTTTACACGACTGGCGGACGTTGACAAAGTAAATGATGGCATTTTTTTTTAATCAGAGGAATGACTTTGATATAGTGTTTTGTTTACTGAAAAGGCGAAGCGGTTGAATTGCGGAACATAATTGACAAATACTGCTCTCTGACCCCAGGGTGCGCTAGTAGTCTGTTACCAAAATGTTGCCCATAGTGTGATTGTGTGTTGTATTTTAGTGGGCCCCTGATATCAGAGGGTAGACAAATACATGTCTTTTTAGTATAAACTGTGTACATTCAAGACTGGAACTGATCATTTTCATGTTATGTCATTTTAAAAGACAATTTATAACTTAAAGGATATACTACTTTACCACAGAAATGCATTCTTCATTGCCGTATTCTTCTGCATGATTAAAAAAATGCATGGACAAAGTACACATAGAGTAGAAAATAGTTTATGATATAAATGATCGTTTTCTGTTGAACAAATCGCCGACGACCGTAATGTTTCCTTCTGACTACGGCTCCATGTACATATCTGTTGTCAAAGTCCTAAAATGATAAACATTAGGTACCCTAAGCCCTTTAGTGGTACGTATAAAAGATACAATAAAAAACTCTATGATAGTTGTTGACTGGAGCACTGACTTGATAAGAAATGGGTGTCGTCACTGACCCCAGTTTTCACACGACTATATACTACTGACAGCCAACTGATCACAGTGACATTGAGGACCAGCCACAGTCAGCTGACAACACACATTTTAGACCTGGAGGGGCAGAGCGACATTTTACATTCAAAGTACTCTAAATTTAGGTTAAAAGTCAGACACAGTTAGTTTGAAGTTGACACGTCTACCACATTTGATACCCGAAACCTGGCAAATTTACTGTCCTAAAAAAGCGGTTATCTTCGTGCAACTTCATGTACTATGCAACGTTGGCTGACCTAGTTGGAACTTAAATTGAAGCAAGAAGTAGACCATAACTCGTGTGAAAAATTATTAATAATCCCGAGTCTCAAAAATGAGGGGGTAAAAACAATACTCTCCCTTCACGATATCCAGGATCTGCAAACCTGCTCAGAATTTTAAATCCCATGGGCAGCTTTACAAAATGCCAATTGCACACCGTGCTAATCACTGGTTTTGTGAGCTACTGGACTGTTAACCCCAGTCGATGGTCTTCCCAATATTCCTGTCAAATTATCTTTCAAATTGCTGTTGCAGAACGCACACAGGAGATATTAATGGATAATGGGAATTCGTTTTATAGCGATGTTTGGTTGATAAAAGCCTTTATGGAAATGGGTGTNATCTTATCTATAAAGAGCATTTCACAGCATTGAATTATTTGTGGCACTTATGTAACAAAAAGCACATAAAACAAACCTGGATATGTCTCCCTGGGGTTCTCTGGCCTGTGTGGAAACATAGTGGGTTCAATATTCGCCCTACCCTCTTCGGGGCTCTGTTTATACCACAAGCTACTAGCTCTTCAATAGTCTATACGGTCGTGTGTACACTGATATAACTAAAAGACGTGGTAGATTATCTTAAAATAAATGTGAACATATAATGTCCTCTCTACAACACCCCCTCTACAACGTCCTCTCCACTACACCTTTAAAACAGCTACTCCTTCCTGGTGCAAAATGTTGACAATGTGAAATCACACTTGATGTATACGTTAAGATTAATTATTTATTTAAACCTTATATTTTTTTTCTTTTCTTTTTCTGCCTAAACGACTTCAAAATTTTAACTAAAAATATAAACCCAAAACCAATAAAATGTATATTGAAACAAACTGTTAAAAAATTGCTAACGTTAGAATGCCGTCAACTGGTGGCGGTGGACACACACACACACACGCACACTTGCTTCCCCTTGGAGTAGAGAACACTTGGAATGCTGTGGTAGTCTTTACCAATCGATATGTAATTTAGACATTGAATGATTTATTTTTTCGAGGAGATGAACCATTTTATGTATGTGTTTGTAATTGTGCATACAGTCCAGGTCTTGCCCCTGAAAGTGGTGTTATTCAGTGTTATTATTTTCAATCTGAGTGTGGTTGCGGGGCTAGAGCCGTTATTCAGATCGATTATTATCCAACTATCTACGTAGTTATGTTGTTCTGGATCTCACAACTTCGGACAATGTATTCACCTATTTAATTTATTTATTCATTTATTTATTTGTTTGTTTGTTTGTTTGTTTGTTTGTTCGTTAAATTAGTTATCGAACTGATGGAATGACTACGGTATATTTCTCGCCCAATTACATTGCCAAATCATTTGTTAATTCGAGATACATTGGCCAAGAATGTATAATCGTTGCACAACAAACATTTGCGCAGAGTTCGAATTTATTTTTTCCCCGTCTTCTCGTTGCTAGACCTAAAGGGAAAACTCCCTCTGAATAAGTTTACGTTGTTTTCATTAAAGAAAAGTTAGGTTATTAATTCCACGTGGATTTTAAAAGTAGGTTAGATATATAAGTCAAAATGAGAATGGGATATTGTTTATCACGTATGTGAAATGATGGATATGAGAATTCCGCGGAATAGGTCTCCTTACTGTAATAGTAGCATACCGTCACACACTAGGACAGACGACCGCTGTCACAACACAGAATATATACTGGGCACACCTGGACTTGTGACACCAGCAGGACTGTTTACACTGGATTTGAACCGACCCATCTTGGCAGACCAGATCATAATTAGTATAATATTATAGACTAGCGAGCAAATCTAATCTCTCTGTATCTGCACTATTGTAATATAACTTGTAAAAAAATCGCATGTTGTTAGAAAGGGGTGTGTCTTTCTAGGTTAGACCAACCCCCTCTTCTACAAACAACCCTCATTTTTTCCCGCAGTGATGCACATGTTCGAGGTGAATTCATTGACAGAGTGATACTTCTAAATAAAAAAACACAAACACAGTAGTTTATTGTTCTTTTGATAGGGGGCGCTGGTTAATTCGTCCTGGTAAGTCAGTCACTGTCGTCGACAAATTAGAAAAAAAACAGTCGGTTTAAAAACACTTTAATCCTTCAGGTATCTATTTATTTTACTCAATCATATACGTAGTGACATATCCCCCAAAACG
Source organism: Lingula anatina (assembly GCF_001039355.2). The sequence continues at coordinate 29,995 of NW_019776104.1, read as the reverse complement.
TTTATTTATTTAATGGCATACATGTACTCTTGATGATCAATATCCAATATATGTCCCAGTCCATACGACCCACGCCCATTATAATACATATACATAATCTGAGGACATGCTAAGGCGTTGCCATTTAGAAATATCACATATTTCCTGGAAGGCAGATGTCACCATTGTATTCTAGTTGTACAGTTGACTTCGGTATTGTTGGAGTGCCAAGCTTGAGAGAGTGGAGTTTATATGGTGGTTTTTTAATAACATGCATCGCTTTGTTCAAGTTATTGCTACGTGCCAGACAGCATTTTGTGTCTTTCAATTATAATGCTATATACTCTTCTTCATTGCAGACACATGACTGCACGCATCCATGTCAAGCAGTTCAGTTGTTTTTTTTTTCTCTTCATGATGCTAGCCAAAGAAATATACAAGTGTCACCGCCAAATGTAACTGCCATTCCGGAAAAGAAATAGAAATCCTATAAACGCCAGGAGTGAATAAAGGCCCAGTATTCATTGCAAATATAATTGTGCAATCATATCCAACGGGGAAATAACGCCTTTCTTTTGATGGAATTTTAAGAAAGGGTCGGATATGGAATACACGTATATAGAATGTTCAATTATTAAAAGGGAATCGGTGGATAGGGCCTGGCGAATATAATACTGATACCGCATTTATCTTTAGCAGGTTATCTTATTAACAATTATATTGAAATAGCATACAACATAAAGTTTCCATGTGGCCTGGCAGAGCGAGAATTTTACTTTTGTGGCATGGATGTAGTGTTATTATTTCACGGTATTGTTATGAACATGGTTTGTTGTGCTGGAATGTTAGTTACGTGTAAACCTCCACAGGTTAGGGTCACTGGGTACGGCGGGAAAAACCACAGATATATACTGTATTTACATTGTACAGTCAGAGTCTCCTTTTTGCACTCCTTCTGTTACCTAGCCACCACCCCCCTTGCCATCCCCTGCCGCCCCCCCCCCCCTGTGCCATCCCCTGCCCTGCCCCCATGGTAGAGGAGGTGGAGGCAGGTTGTCCTCCTCCCAGAAATCACTGATGTAGATGTACCATACCAGGGGCGGATTTAGGCCGTCTTCTGGGTCTTCCGGAAGACGGTCAGATTTTTAAGTTTACAATGACGGGTATCTAAGGTTTTCTGTCGGAAGACGGTCAAAAATGGAGGATGGATTAACAAAGATAATTTGGAAGACTGTCAGAAAATATCTCTGGATCCGCCCCTGCATACCTTCTATATTTTTCTCGAAACAACACGTCCGGGGAAATACCTGCAGGGTTTGTGCCCTCCGGCCCCTTTTTGTCATACAAATATTATACAATTCATGGAGAAGCGAGGCAAAATGACGAAAAGCAACCTTGTTCACCAAATGGGATCTCCTGACCTCCTCCCCCCACCCCTCCAGGCTCCCCCACCCCCACACAAAAGAGCACGGACTTACTCGTTTACTTTACATGTTGTCCTCTCCTTGTGCTAGTCTAACTGCCAGATGTTCATATTCCTCCTCTCTCTCTCTCTCTCCACCTCAAGCTTGTCTGAGTCAACACTGAACACGTTGACAGTACAAAGTGAGGTCTAGACGGGGGCAGCTGGTGCACCACCCTATCCTCATTAGCTCTCCTAGAACACCACTGCATGCCGACCATCCCAGAAATGGGAGTCGCATTTTCATGGAAATACCAGTAATCCCCCTGGTGGTAATGGTTAGGATGCGTCGGTGAAGATACTGTATGAACTCTAAGAGTATCAAGACTTTTGAAATCTGATGACAGAAATTTTAATTGTTTTAATTAATGTATAGTGAAGTAAGGGAACATTTGATTGACCACAATCTGGAATCCGCTCGTCAGTGAGACGAGTGTACATTATTTATTGTTTTGCTATACAGTGTGTTGTACTGGATGACCTGTCCTGTACACATTGTACTGTGTATACAGACATAGCTAACCAAATAAAACAGCCGCTACATCACCACTAGAGGCTTTAGTAATCCACATTTAAGTCAGACAGTAATTTAACGAGTCCATGAACACTAACACGTTTGTTACTCAATAAATAATTCTAATCATTATTTCACAGACAAATTGCTGAATTTTCATCTAATCAAAATACAGGTGTTTAAATATGTGTAACTCCTGGGCGATGTGACATTGAGGAAGTAGGGCTGTTGATGTCGCCATTACTTCGTGTAGGATTCGTCAACTTGTTCCGTTTGATGAATTACAACTTTTCCTCCCCTGGTCTGTATTTGACATGCATGCACGCGCTCATGTGTATGTGTGTGTGGGGTGGGGGGGGGGGGGGCAGACCTAGCACCAAACACAAGCTCATTTACCACATTCATTCATGTAGCTACTGTCCACCTTCCATCACTATGGAGTCATCATTCTCTCTCCCTATTATGTCCATATAACTTGTTTAGATTTGTAATATAACTATAGTTTAGATTTGTAATATAACTATGCGTTTATCATTCTCTCTCACTATTATGTCCATATAACTTGTTTAGATTTGTAATATAAGATGTTACCTTTTACTTCTTGTATCTATAGGTGACAGCGACTTGTATTGCTCCACAATTTGTGAAGCAATCAGAAAACGGATTGACAAAGGAATTATTTGACAAATCTGTGACAAATCATTAGTTTTTATGTAACTTACAATCATTATGTAACAAAACGGCAGGCGTCGTTTACTGAAATAAAGAATCTAAGACATCTGAGTTTTCCTACCCATTAGATATCCACCGTGGTTTACGTTTGCGTGTCTTAAGCCACATAGAAGGTTAAGTTAATGTGGTTGTTTTGGTCTGACCCCCTCCACCTCTCACCACCCCTACACGTACCTCACGGCACATGGACGGTGTTTGGTAATCAGTGCCGCCTGAACCGGTTCTCGTTGACCGGTGTCCAATGATTGTGACTCGCGACTCCCCTGGAGATCGGGCCTTCTGTTTTGTACTGTAAAGGGTTTTCCAAGAAAATTTGTTAGGTTTAATTTTGTGCCATTTTTATGATAGTCTTTATCATGATGCAGTGATGCAAATACCGTACAATGATTTATACCCCCCCCCCCAACTAACCAACACACGCACCCAAAAGAATATACATATGGCACGACAAGAAGAAAGGCAAAAAGGGAAGAAAGTTAGATTAAAGTGAGACAAATTGAAAAGTATTATAGTTGTAACCCGCATGTTTTACCCTGATAATGCAATATAAAGGCCTCCATACGAAATATCTTTAAAAAATCCGCTTGAAACGGCAGTATTAATAGATCAATATATGGAGAGGCTGACGCAATGAGCCCATTAGGGAAATTATTTGGATTTTTTATACTTCAGCGATACGATATTAATATCATCAAATTTAATAACAGCTTTAGTGGTAAAGCAAAACGTGATTTGTGTCTGCTACTAATGTTTGTGGTTTTCATCATGTAATTGCATTCAAATCCTCGACAACCGTCAGGTCACACGGGGAATAGAAGGAGAATAGGACGATTTCGTCATCCACAGCAATATCATCCTCTCAACCAATCAGTAGGGCGTAATTCCACCAAGCCTCCAAATTATTGATTTTTAACTGACGCAGTAGCCGTTATTAGTGAATTAGGGGATTCCCGACTGACGTTTAACTTGGCTCTTTGCCAGGCTAAATATTCCCTGAAGACCACTGAGATGTCTGTGTCTGATACCAGTGTTGTAAGAGAACCTGTTCCCGTAGACTTTCAGGGGCGGTTATCAGTCATGTGCCATGTACAGAGTTGTAGGCGATTCTGGCTGAGAGAGATGTCGAGTGGTTTGATCTCTCTACTGAAAGTATTACAGCAAATGTGAAAGTTAAGACTGTTGTTACCTTATGGCAATACCAATTGCTTTTTTTAGTTCAAAAAGTGTGTACCGGAAAGAAAGAATAAAACTTCTGTGATATATGTATCATTATGAATGATGTAACGTCAATGTTGAGTAGAAGGGTGTGGCTGGAGTGGCCTCTTGTGTAATTCAACTATCACACTCCCAGGTGGTGAGACACGGGGGTGGTGTGTCAGGAAGAGTGTTCATAGTTCCGTGGCCAGGTAGTAGAAAAAAAAACTAATCACATAACGTATCCACGTATGGTTAAGGATGGGCGTTATGTTTGAGGTTCGTAATATGAATCAATATTGGGACTACTGATTGATAACTAAAATTCACATGCAATTCCAAGTCACGTCGCCATATGCCTGTGTTATCTACACTGTCAGTTTACGAAGACATAATTTCTTACAAGGAACTACTGACTTCAATTTGGGGCCAAACGAGGGTGAGGCCATCTTATATATAAGACAATGGAAAGACAGACACAGTAGCTGAGAACGGTTTTAACTTTTTTTTTCAGTCACATTAAGTTTCACGTCCCATATAACGCACCCTGGGTTTGTCATTAAACACCGTACCTACTGGTACTTCCGTGATACCCTGTCACTGCGCGCCTCAAGAACATTAACCCTGTGACGCCCTGTAACAGTGTATTGTAGATACACCTGAGTGTAGAAATGGGCATTCTCGTAGTCGACCTGTGGTAGGGAGTTGAAATACATGTACTATGTGAACATCTTGGCGAACAGTGGGTGACTGACGTAAATCTCTACTGTTTTCACTGACGGCTGTGATACTGTGTTTGTGTGTGCGTACATGTCTTTGTGTTTGTGTGTATTTATGTGCTTGTGTATGTGTGCGCACATGTACATGCACGTGTTTGGGTATGTGTGTATACATACTCGAATAGCAAGCACGTCATGTGCGCCATATATGAAGTAAAACTACCCGCATAGAGACTATATTCATGTTTGTTTGATTATCTGCCGTTGTTTTAAACATGAGCTGAAATGTACAGCCCATAGCAGCTGCGGTCTGCTGCAGTGAGACTAAGCTGTATTAATTTGCTATTGCAGAATAATTGTGGATTCAGCAGTATTTTTTTTTTACATGTCGGTATTTTGAATACATTTTTGATTCGTCGTCCTAAGTTTGAGAGCGTTTATATAACCGTGTTGGCTCAGGCAAATATTCGCTCTTGTTGAGATAAAATTGCTTTCATAATTTTGCTCTAGATCTGAATTTACATATTTTGTCCCAGTTTGAACCGAAGTGCTTTGGAACAGATAAGTGTAATGACAGCGGTGTTCAAAAATGCCGGAGATATTACTTATAACTTTACAATACAATGACATTAGGAAGAAAGAACAGAAAGAAGGGGGGTTTGCGAAAAGAAAATGCGTAGTGGTATCATTTGTTTCTTTTCTTTTTTGGTACGCGCGAACTGTAATAGATCGTGAAGCACATCATGCATTAAGTGCAGACTGTGGACAAAAACACAGACGACGCGTGTTTGAATTTCAAAAAATATATGTGACTGAGCTAGAGCCACAAATTAAAAGATGCACACAGTCGCATACTTGGCATTGCTCCTCCACGAGATGTTTTGTTATGCAAAAGGATTGCTATCAATGTCATTAGTGAAACCACAAAAGATGAAGACACAACTTGTTTTATTTCCCTGAAGCCTTAAATCATCAGTCGAGTCATCAAGCCAGGGGAGTAAGGAGCGAGTTTTAATGTGAACGTTAGCTTGGCAGTTGAAGATGGCGGGGAAAATTAAGGAAACCTGTGGTGGATTTCTATCGTGACATGCCTTTATCCATCTTACAAGTCCCCAGCCCTCAACACTTATTTTCAAATAAAAAAGGCACGGAGTCTCAACAGGATATATTTTTCGAATAAATTCACAATTAACCATTATGTTCTGATGATGGAATGTATACTAGTATGAAATGTATCCTTCAAACTCGCAACTGTAGTCTACATGTATTACTTAATTACTTACTTACTTAATATTAATCCTCTTCGTGATTAAAATTAATTAACACGCGTGGAAATATCAGTATTGTGTCCGACGACCAAGTGTTACATAACCCATAACGGGGCAATGCCCCGAGTTCAGAGCAGGCGGAGACGGGGACATCTTTCAATAATATGTTTTGTTCTGAGAAATCGTACAGTACAGTGATACTTCCAGAAAACTTCCCATCCTGTTTGTTCGTAAATCCCTAGCTTGTTTTTTAAGTTTGTCTTCCGGAGTGGTTGAGCAGGTACCAGTTCTATAAGGCTCAGTGCCTCTACACTAATGTGTCGTGTGGTAAACAAACTAGTTCGAAGAGGATGGGTTTCTGATATCCTCCATTGAGAAGCTGGGTGCATGCGATCAATGAAAACATGCTTCTGCCAAACCCTCTGATGACGGGCCCTGTACTACCTAGGATCTTGACAGTGAACTCAGTACATGGCGTGTATCGCTGTATCTAACACCAACCTAGCTCCAACATTTAGCTGTATCCAGATAACATCATTGCCCGCTCAATGACAATAAAGTAACGGGATTTATCCAGTAACAAGCAGCATCCCCGTAGACTCAAAAGCATTGGTCCTCGTGGTGATGTTATCGGCATAACTGCTGGTCGACAACAACGAAACAAGAGTGTAATTTTAGTTCCAAATTTTAAAAAATTGACAGACAGTACTGTGATAATTCGTACTGCACCGTCTGTCGCTCCTCAGAATACTGTTTGGAGCAGTTACAGTGTATTTCTCTGCTGTTCACCTTGGCACTCACCTTTCACGCCGTGATCATAAACAGAGCACATGGGCAATGTGATGTCATTATACTAGAACTCATACTGCCGTTATGCTTGTATTTATCTTGCCTGCTGCTGTACAAGTTCTGAACACGTTGACAAGTCTTTCTTGGATTTCTAGTTTTACTTTATCAAAACTAAAGAAAAATATAAATAAAAAATTTAAAACGATCTTATTTTATGGTCTTTTTTTAAAGTGTGTCAATCATGATCAATGTTTACCATTATTTACAGGTTTTCTCACGTTTATTGATAAAATGGCAAAAACATAAAAAACACGTTAATCATATGCTCCCCTACCCTAATAAAAGAGAAATATGCATAAAGTACAAGAATTGTCATACAGAATGGTGCGTCATTCACATCTCCCCTTTTTTTCCAAGAAGGCAGAGGGGTGAGTCACTTTATTTTCACTTTTCACTTTTGTCGTGACAAATTATCCGCTTTGCTTTCTTACTGTTGTATCCGCCTTTCCTGAAAACTGCAAACAACGACATTTATTTTTTTATAAAGCCACTTCCTAAAAATTTAGTTTCACTATGCAACAGTGTAAAAAGCATTGTGTTGTAAACGATAGGTCATGTAAAAGGGTCTTAGGACGTTAACTGGAAGTTGATTTCTTGTAAAGCTATTATGTTGTTTTAAATTTTAAAGATTTCTAAGCGATCCCACGATCTTGATGAGAATATTTTATAATACTGAGATTATTTTAAAAAGGTTTCGTCAATGGCAAAACTCATTATGCCCAAACTAAGAAAAAACTAAAATATGAAGAGTTTTGCTACACAGGATGTTGCCATTGTTATATTAGAAATATGTGTGACAGCTGAAAATTATGGATTGTCGACCGCACATGCTGCTGTGGGACATGACGCCCCTCTCCGTGTCCCTCCACCCTGTGGTCTGTGTTGTCCTAGTGTTCTATACCACCCTGTGGTCTGTGTTGTCCTTGTGTTCTATACCACCCTGTGGTCTGTGTTATCCTTGTGTTCTATACCACCCTGTGGTCTGTGTTGTCCTTGTGTTCTATACCACCCTGTGATGCGGCGCATTATTTCTTTTGAGACTGTCACTGCGACATTACAGATCATGTTACCCACGGTCATGATGCCTGAGACATCAAAACCCCTCCGCAGCCATACGATGTCTGGTCATCTCTATGGTCTGAATAGATCAATCAATAGCTATGGGACCTTGGTCACGATGTTATTTAAGCTAGGTGTGTCTAGAAATGCACATAAGCCCGGCTGATGATCCGCATTTTTATAACATGTCGAATACTTTATTTTAAAAACAGTTACAGTGGGTTGACGTTCTCTTTATCGCCCATCTGTGCCATCTGTCTTTTTGACATTAAGTAGATTGTATTTTGTCTGAATCAAAGTTTGAAACTTGGTAGCTCAGGTCAAAATAAACAATATTAACCCTTTTCCTTAAGATGAAATGCACAAAGCAAAGAAATTGTGACTAGTTTACTTTGTCACTTAAAGATAATATTAAATCGAAAACGTAAGTCAAGGCTTTGAAACAGAAAAAAAACGTAAACATTCCAAAACTAGGCAGAGATCATATTTTAAGTTTTATTTCTGAAACAAAGAACCAAAATAGGGCACAGATCCACGGATTAACCACCAGATCCACAGGTAAACTAATCCCCAATGTTAACTGACGAAATCAACGCTGTGAATAGCAAGGTATTTGCCCTCCATGACGCGCAGTGACCTTTACTTTCATTCATGCGCAAGTTGTACGCCAGCTTGCATGTGACTGCCACACCTCTGAATACCAGCCAATCAGAGCCTCCGCCGTGAGAACGCCTTCAGTGTCTGATATATTAAACAAAGCCACGTGTATTGCAATCTCCATAACCTACCAAAACATTGGAGACTTCACAGACAGTGATCAGCGCTGACTCGTAACGACTTTTGACCCAGGCCGTTTGGAAGAGTTGAATCTGATAATGACAGCCGAGAAAGTTGCCTTTACACATGACCCAAGACTTAAGGTAAAGCTTTTGTGGCATCGTTAAGTGCGCCGTGTTCTGGATTCACTCAATTATCGGTGTTTTGTTTTTGAGGACACGGTAATCTCACGATCAATCATGAATGAAAATTGTAACCAATCGCTTTGATTTGGTATTTGTATTGGACTCAGTTTTGTTATTAATATTGTCAACAAACTTTGACTTGACAACGACCAGAATTTTTATCGTTAAACTGTCGGTGAAAAATGAGGTGTTAACGTGAAGGTCGTGAATTCAGTGGAAACATATGCGTTGATACATGTATACAGAATGGAGTCGATCCTTTGCCTGTAAATCCCTGTCATATAAGAAAACCTCTCTCTGTGTTCAGGAAATGTGAACAGTTTACTGGGGCAACACTAGGGGAAACGAGGATGTTTTCTTTTGCGTTTTTATTCCAGTCGTATTTCGCTCTGTGTCAGTAGGCATGTATGTCAGTATATGAGGGTCATGAAGTCTGCTGTGCTATCGACCAGGCTCAGTTCAGACATCACATCATGAAGATCATTTTAGAAACAGTTAGAATATGTCTGATGTATTCAGGTTGCTTCAGTGGGTTGGTAAAATGAGCGTACAGGGTGTTCACAGGCAATTCTTTCTCACATAGCACTAGGTATATTATGTAGAGATTTCATTCGCTGTTGGCGTGATATGTACAGCAGTATTATATAGAAAGATGATCGATTGTCCACCGAGTATGTGGCACACTGCCAACCTGGCTCTCTTTTTACAAAGTACCACCACACAGTGATGTTCCGCTTGGTGAGACACGGGGTCGGTTATAAAACTTAATGCAAGGGGACACCTGGGACTTAGATACAGAAATAGGAAGAAAACAAGTCATTTCCACGTTAAGTGAGATATTGAAACGAAGGCCTGTTTTGTTGTGAATTAATGTAAGGTCTACGATGTAAACGTGCACATTGTTCATGCTGATGGAGACAGTGGTGTCCGTCTGACCCTCTAATACCAGTGAAATGACAGACCTTAATATCCACCAGAAACATACCATGTCACATCTACACCATTTAACGGTGAAAATGTCTCCATTACCGCCATGGAAACAAATGATATTGAGCGTGTCTGCTTATTGCCTCGTTATACTGTAGACTAGCCTGAATAATTCAGTTTATTTCTTCCGGTGCTAGCATTTGGTTCAACTTGTACGTGGCAGATATGCGGGCACCGACCCAAACATCTCCCCCATATGAAAACATACTTCAATATATGAAAATGTAAACGATCGAAAATGATTGCGCAATGGATTTACGTGTGAGTACAGTTCTATATACGGAGCATGCCGCACTCAATAGACTTAACTAGGCGCATTGACCGTCCTGATACTCGGTGGCTATTCTGTATTAATACAGCTATAACCACAAAACGAGAGAGCAATATGAACATGCATATACTAAAACGATAGTAGCACTTTTTTCAACCCGTTCAGCACTTAATGACATGCGGCGTTTTGCTTTGGAGGTGTGCCAACTTCGCGTCATCCTATTGGTGGACAAGTATGTAAATTTCATTCATTCTGTAATGTTTCCCGCTTTCAGATGGCAGTGTCTGTGTACATACATAATGTAGCCTCAGCTGTGCGCCGCCTAAATGTGTGCCATGGCGTGGGCGGCATAAATACGGGAATGTTGAATATAATATAAAGGCGCTGTACGTACATATTATTGTCTGAAATATTTTTGTAAAATGTCTTCATAGGTTGCCTGCATTAATATATGAAGGATTTATTACATCCATTTAAATTAACAAAATTGTACCACCAACTGCAAAAAGTTAGGCAGTGTCAATGTCACCTGGCACTCGACTGGAGACAAGCTCAGAAAAGTGCTCTTAAAACGCATATTAGAACACACAGACATGGTCGGCTAGCTGAAGAGTATTCCAGAGACTCCAGGACGCGTTAGGTGTAGCATGTCGCGCTTAAAGCCTGTATAGGAACCATCTAATAATCGTTCTTGCTACATTTTATGGAAGGAAATCCTTAAAGACAAATTTTGTTGAACCCACTTGTATTTGAGTTCACGTTGCCGTGTTGATATGGCCTTAAAACGTTATACCCCTGTATGATGAACTGAAACATAAAGAGGTTCGGGATAATCATTCCACGTCAGGTTAATAACTGCATTAATAATATTTATGTGACCAAAGTCACCACAGAAGCTTGATTTGTGTAGCTGTAGGTGAAATGAGTTCAATGTGGCTCAAGGTTATAATATACGTGATGGACCTCATCTTTACCATAACTAGCACATCAATACCGATGTGAATATATCTGCATTGACCCCGTATATACTGTACATGATATTCACGTACTGCCCAGTTGTATGTTAGTGTTAGCCTGTGCATTTAAAACTGAAAGATCAGATCCAAAATGGTTTGAAAAATATCCAAAAAGAACTTTACTAACTTTTTTCCCTTTTTTAAATTTGTTTATCAATTGTTTCTATCTTCTACCATTTAATTATATATTTCTTTCTTTTTATTTATTTATTTAATTTTTACTGACACTAAGAAGTAAGAAGGTTGGTTCGCTTGACTTATGCAGTGCTACACGACCCCAGTGTCTACTGCATATGGTTGAGACTGGTGGCGTAGGTCTGCTATGGCATAGAATTAATCCATAACAAGATAAATACCCGTGCACTACGACATATATGATATATACATCACATATGAAAAAAAAAACAATTGTTTGACGACCACAGACAGTTACAAGAATTCGAGTCGTGACAGAAAACCATCTAGTTATTGTTTATGACCCTGGTAACCACTGCACAGTGCATACGACATGTATGACCACCATCTAACACTACTTGTGGCTAGTCCACACTGAGCTCCTGATGGCGAGTAGTTAACCTGGTACACAGTAACCACGTAGAACATCCACCACATCTGGTCACCACAGACCGGGGACCTGGACACTTTGATGTGGCTTCTATGGACTAGACGATAGTTGCTGACGTCCAGCGAGGACGGTCTTATGACGGCTATTACAATGCGATTTCTCCTTGGTGTATGGAATTGAAACAGAAAGGCATTTTCGATTTTGAACTGCTGTTACCTTAGAGGGAATGTGATTATTTAAATGATAAAGGAAAGCATTAATACTGAAAACAGTCATATGTCGTTGTGTGCATGTAACGTTAAATGTAGTCTTTGTTTTTTATAAGCCTCATTTTCCACATACATGTCGCATTTTGTAAACAAAGCTGACATTTTTTTTGTAGCACATTGTTTCGTCCCCAGTGCAAATCTTTCACGTTGAAACAGAACTCCACAAATTTCAACTGTTTACTCAATCTCAGTATTTCTGGGGAATAGTTCAGTTCGCGGCCACATTAAGATTCTTTTTTTACGCAAGAAACTAAAATATTTTTGCAGAATGTCAACAAACCGTCATCGTGACGATTGTAAGAGCGTTCGATCTACGCGATTTCTTAAAAAATGTAATTTATTTATCAACAAGACTTTGACGTCTTACTTTGGCACTGCTTTCTGGTCATAATTTGAACGTCAATCAGATGGGAGCGGTGCTTCCCGGTAAACAGTCAACAGCGAGGAGTGACCTCAGTGAAATTGCTCCCGTAAAATCCTATAAACTGATCATCTGATCTTATATGATATGTAGTGTAATTAAAACACCTGGAAGTTTTAAAACCCTAACATTATATTAATATCAGAAAGACGCAAACTGTCAATTAAGCCACCTTAGACTGAAAACGGGAACAGTTAAGGAAGAACCGGAAATGTGTATTCCTTTTTTGGCGTTAATGACAAGAGCACCTTGAATTACTCATAAAGTCGTCTGAAAGTCAAAAGGTAGATCATTCTGGGTGGTAACTTGCACGTCAGCTGCCATTCCTTGCTGTCTAAATTCAACCCCTCACTATGGGGAAGATTGCCCTCCACAGCGATATGTCTTATAATATCACCCAAAAACCATTTATATTCACTTCATATAACTGAGCCATTTTTAATCTCATTCAGTCGTGACAGGGATCCATTATCTAATATTTTTCTGACGGGTTGCTGCTATGGATTAAAACTGAACAATCACTTCAAAGTTAAATTGCGCATACTGAGAACATTTTATGTGGAGTGATAACCATAAAAAAGCGACAAGGGGAGGAGGGTCCTCTCAACCCCACCCCCTCGCTGCGGTTCCTGCCCTTATGACTGACGTGAAGAGCGGAGAAATGGCTGTAAATACTAATAGTTACAATGATACGTACATTATTTCAGTTAGTAACTACACACCAATTTGCCAGTTTTTCACAAAACGACTGAGTCAGGGAACTGAGCTCAATAGAGGTTACTCTAGCACCTTGTTCCCCGATAAAATTGTCTTGTACAGCTGTACAGATGATGTAATTCTTCGCTAAAGCACTCGTGGGTTTTTTAATGAAATCGCAGGAAAATGTCCTTTTTTGTGAGTTATAGCTCACAGCCCAGACAGAAATACTGAGATCTGCAAAGCCGGTTGAAATAAAATGTTTTGAACTTGTTCTCAGAGAAGCAATTTTCAGTTCAATTTTCACAAGACCCAGATTTTGACGTCTGACGTTTTTTTTGGGTTGTTGTTGTTGTTATTGTAAACCCGCCACAGGCGTCTGGTGATTATGCAAACTATTACAAAGCACAGGTAGCGGTGGGGTGCGAAGGTCGGTGTTCAGACGTATAAATCAAGAAACTACCGAAGAAGAGAACTTCTTGACTTGAGTGTCATTCACACAAGCCCCTTTCCACTGCTGTTCAACTTAAAGCTCGATCTGTTCTGATATTAAACAGGGTTAAAGCCTCAGAATGTCGTAAGGGATACTGAATGCGTTATAAGAAGTGACGTCACATGATTACACATCTCTGGAGTTTTGCAATCATCTAGCATAACCAATGCTGATCGATCTGACTTCATCGTATATCTAGTGTGTAGCCCTGGTGCACAGCTTGTATCGTGTAAATCGGCCTACTCGCTGTGTTGTCGTTCTTTGACTTCGACCTAGACAGTGAACAGGTAGTGCCTATTCATCTTATTCCGCTTGCCGGGATTCATCAATGACATATAGTGAAAAAGCATCTATTCATCTACTTGGGGGACGAAACACACGTAAAAAGGGCTTGTCTCGGCCTCAGTAATGAGACTATCGAGTTCCACAAATGGCGTTGTTCATTTAAAAGTCAAGTTTTATAGTAATATGAAGAACGTTTTGGTTATGATGAGATAACAATTACTAAAGCCTATCGTCACATTCTGCCACATTCTATTATATGTCGTCCAATTCAAGGATAATAAGCTTTGAATTGACTCAGTTCATGTGTAGACTCCACACACCCCAATGTTTCCTAATAAGTGATATCGCCAAGCCTATGACATCGGTGAGAGACCAGGATATCAAAAGTGTGCTATAGTATGACTGAAGGTTAAGACGGGGTACTGTTGTGCAATTACTACATTTCGGACAGCTCCCTCCGTGCAAACTCATATTTCACGTCTTTAATGAAAGAAAGAATTGCGTCCTTCTACCATCTTTTTAATTCCGCCAGGAGATCAACTGTTAATATTTCCACATTTTTCTGTTCCAGGGTCGTGTTACTGTCCCGCTGGTAGTGACGGCGTTTGCCGCTGTGATCGGCGGCTCCTTTCCCCATGGTTACAACACAGGTGTGCTCAACGCTCCCCAAGATGTAAGTTGATGCTGCTGTTTTTCACCTTGGTCAGGTGGTTCACGTAACCTTGATAAATGTAGCATTATTGAGACTGACCGGCGCTACTGTTATGAACGCTGAAAACGCTTCTTCAAGTTGCGCACAGCGAATCAGGCGATTTGAGAATTATTTCTTTTTGTATCACGCTGAGTTACCTGTTTTTACAGTATTACCAAGTCTGATAAGCCAAAATAAAATTCCTACAGCAAGTGCATTAATCCAAAAAAGACTGAAATAAATTGTAACGCTTACATGTAGTATGCAAGATTTTCGACTTAATGCCGTCATTTTACACAGAAGAGGTTCAATAAATATATTTAATTGAACAATGTGTCCTGTATCTCATTTACGAAATATTTTCTCAGCAGTCTACATCCTTTCTCTTTATTTCAGTTAATTATCCAGTTTCTTAACGACACGTATCTAATCCGTACTGGCAATGAACCTGGCAAAGGCATGCTCAACTTTGTCTGGTCGTTCACCGTGGCTATCTACCTGGTCGGCGGCATGTTCGGCGCCTTCAGCGCAGGCTGGTTCGCTGACAGATTTGGGAGGTAGGGTTATAACAGAATAGGGGGAGGGGGACGACAGTGAAATGAGAGAAATAAACTTATATTGAAATATAAGAACGGCCAATAACAGTGGTTAACATGTGTCACTGGTTTTGCGTGTAGCACACGCCTGTGGTCACCACCAGGCGACCAGGCGCCAGGGGGAGTGGTGAAACTGCCACCACCCCCTTCTTTGTAAACTGGGGAATGAGATTAATCAGTTCGTCATTGATCACATGGAACAAGCCTTTTATTCAACAGTTCAGTAAAGAGAATGTCTAAGGAGAACTATATATATTGTGGAATGTCAATTTGTTGTATAGTTCAGTTTTTAAATAACAGTAAATCCCTCTCTTTTTCAGGAAAAAGGCCATCATCATCATGTACATTCCCACCTTCGTAGCCGCTATTTTGTTTGGTCTCTGCGATGTAGCGGAATCGTTTGAGATGTTAATAATTGCTAGGTTTATAGTCGGCTTTGGTTGCGGTAAGTCCTTCATACTCGGCTCGACGCACACTGTGAGATAGTAGCTGAGGTACCGCCTGACGATGTTTGGGCCATCAGTTCAACATGTACGTTGGGGTCAGATTCAAGACGTAGTGAATTATTCACTCGTGTTCTATGTGACAAACTCTCCAAAGATGAGGGAGGAGTTCAAACACCGAGGTTGTGAGGCCGGGGTTTCAGTCTGCTAGATCACAGTGTGTATCGGGCTTAAAGCGCTATCTGAAAGTGCTCTACAAGTAATGTAACCATCGGCCTTGTTAAAGTAAGCAATGGGGACCCTCTTTAGGATACAATGCCCGCTGATGGCATTTTAAATAACCTTTGTCAAATAGCAACGCACAATGCATTGAGTCACTGCCTCTCTCACCCTCTCTCAAGTACATACAAACAGACATACTATAATACATACTATAATACATACTATAATACATACTACTCTCCAGTATAAGTCAAAATAAAGTTAACTTCATCACTCATTTATAGGAATATTCTGCCTATCATAGGTTATATACTCTCTTCGTTTCCGTGGTTTTAGGTCAGTAAGACGACATTTAATAGAATAACTAATCATTAATACTGAATAATGCACTGTTTACCTTCCAACACTCCATAACCCTCTGTCTTGTCTCCCTGCAGGTGCCGGCTCTGGGCTGGTCCCCATGTACATGACGGAGATTGCCCCGGTGAACATCCGTGGCGCTATGGGAGTGCTCCATCAGCTGGCCCTCACCACGGGAATCCTGGTCTCTCAGATCTTTGGACTACGGCAGATACTGGGTAAAAACACTTTGTCATTGTGAATACTGTATGATACAAATTGTTTTTCAAAAGTCCAAGAAATTCTCTTTAGCATGTAATTTTTCAGTTAGTGAATGATGTAAATAAGCTTCAAATTTTGTAGTATATATTCAATTTACGCAAAAAAAAAGTCAACAAAAAGTCTATTCTATCATAGAAATTGCCGTTTAGAAATTGCATATGTGTTCTTATATTTTTCAACATTGAAACGAAATGCATAAAGCAAACTCGATGTATGGTTTGAGATGCCGAAACATCATACACTTGTATTTTAGCAGTTAAACTTCAAAATTTACGTTGTTGTTGTTGTTGATCATGTAGGTAACGAAAATTGGCCCATTTTATTGGCGTTCGTTGGCGTCCCGTGTCTGATCTCCGCATTCATCCTGCCGTGGTTCCCAGACAGTCCCAGGTACACGCTGATTAAACTGAAGAAGGAAAAAGAGGCACAGGAAGGTACATCTTCCCTTTCTATCTGACGTCTCAGTAGTAGAAAATTTGGTATGATTAAAACATAATTGATACAAAGAAAAAGTCAGCGAAAAATATCGGTAAATGTTCAGCGTGCCAAGTGTGTAACTATAAGCCTAAGTGCAAACAGTAATTAAGATGTTCTGCGTATCTTCATAATAATAGCAGTCTATACCAATAGTGAATATACGAGTATACATGTATATACACGATATACGTTCAATTTCTACAGTCATTGTCCATTCATTGTCCACTTCAGTGTTATTTATAAAGTAGCGCTCTATATTTATATAAAATATCTATCATACGCGTGCCAGTTACCCCCCATTATGTACAAGGTATGTCACCTGTGACCTCCTCCTTGT
>NW_019776103.1:91668-112472 GCF_001039355.2 Lingula anatina | reverse complement strand
TACTAACTACTGCTTTGTGAAACCGGCCCCTGGTTTCCTTTAATGGTCATTATGGTGACAGTGCCCAAAATAGGGTTTTACTTCACTTTTGATGCAATATAACAAAATACTTAATAGCATCATCACGACCAATATTATAATATAATATAAGTATCGTATACATTAAAAAAATGTGACCAGCAAAGGTCTTCAAGCCGCTGGAAGTTATATATATATATATATATATATATATATATATATATATATATATATATATATATATATATATATAAGAAAATAACTATATAAGCCTATATATTGTAACGTGACCGGGTCGCACCCTGATCCTTTCTGTATATTGATGAAGTTTATTTGTAGTTAGCGTTGTTTACCTGAAATATTATTGCCGCACTGCCGTGATAAACGGACGAACATGGGAGCCGCAATTGTGTTACGTCATACAGCCTTGACATAGTTAACGTGACCTTGTGACCTCAGAATGTAAACAAACAACAAGGGGACGGAACCTAGACGTAAATGATGCTCACGTACAACGTACTCAAACGTAGATCGTGGAAAAAGAAAAACGCAAGGAGAGCGTTGGAGTGGAAGCGTTGCAGTCGGGTAGAAGGCGAAAGAAGAGAAAGGCGTGTAAAGAAGATAAAAGAAGACGAGAGGGAGCGGAAACGTGAGTTATACACTGGTCTTCCGGACCGCAACTCCAGTAATGCGTTAGCGTAACTGGGAAAACTTTAGTTTCGTTATTTTTGAGTTTCTTTGGTTTTGTTTGCGTTTTTAACTCATTTGACCAGCAGCCGGGCATGGAGAACTTCTTACCGATCTCGAAGATCCAATGCATGAGGAGGTGTAGGTGGAAATTCCTGACAGTCAGATACTGCAGGTGGAAATCCTAAGAGTTGGCCACTCCAGGTGGGAAAATTCCTATTCTCCAAGACTGTTCGTGTGTAATGAAGCCATGTGCCGTAGCCAAGAAGACTGGACACCTTCGTGTAACTTTTTGTTGAGTTATTTGAGTTATCTTACGTTTGGTTTATTATCGATTTAATTGTTCAGCGTCCGGGCATGCAGCAACTGCAGGTGGGGATGCCTGAGTCTACAGGGGATACATAGCCCATTCTCCAGGACTGTTCATGTGAAACGAAGCATTGTACCGCGACAGAAGACTGGACCCATTCAGTAGCGTTTCCGTAAATTTATTAAGATTTTTAGTTGAGATTTAGTTCGACGTTATTTTATGTTTTGGACTCCAAGAGAAACTGTGAACTCTGTGCGAACGTAACATGTAATGTTGAACTGAGTAACGTGAATGACTTTAAATGCGTACGAGATACTCAAATGTCTTTAACTTTTACGTGCTATTGAACTTTTATAATCGATTTCTACTTTTATTAAAGCTGTTTGTCTTTACTTGAAATCCACTCTTGTTGTTTGTGCTTGGGATATACTTTCCCTGGGGAAAATCAACATATCTCCCGACCCGCGATTAAATTAACGTGCCCACGGGACTCCCGAGGGGAGGGCTCGCGTCACAATATATATATAGGCTATACATTTATACCCTACATATATTTAGCCATCAAACATGTCCTACTGCTAAACACATCCAGGCTAAAAGGGTTTACCATGCTTGGGTGCAAAACATGCTTAGGAGCTAAATGCGTTGAAAATTTCAGACAAAGCAGGCACTTGGATGTTTTTACAGTGTACGTTATAATTTGTGTAATTTCCCGCTGGGTGGGGTTGATATAACATTGTTTTCTGACGTTGATGCAGCGTTGTTATCTGAGGTTGACACAACTTTCAAATCCAATGTTTATCCAATGTCTTTTCAACTTAATGGTTCAATGTTGTTTCAACGTTAAAACAATAATTTGCCCGCTGGGAGTAAATCTCGTCTTTCATGCGGGAGCGTAAGCGACAGTAAACAGGAGTGCTTACGCACGGTTTTTCGTGCAACAAGAAAGCCTTCGGTGGACGCGTAACATAATTAGCACTATGACGCAAAGATAAAGTTGGAAAGGTATTTTCGTTTGTATGAGATGTTAAAATATGTTCTCATCAAAAGCGATCGTGATTTTATTTTAACAGAGAGAGAAGAAAACTACAAGGGAATCAATTTTATATATACATGTACTTTAAAGCATTCGTTGTAGCACCACTTTGTATCTCAAATTGATATGCTTCTTGGCAGATAACCCCAGGTACGCCTTGCACTTGGGGGCAAATCTTTAAAGAACAGTCATTTCGACGCAATATTGAAATAAGAAATAATATAGAACTGTTCATATTAACATGGGGGAGTTTATCTTTCATTTATTTTAACATGCGCAACGATATGCAGAACATTTGAAAATATACCCACCATTTAGATACGCAATGTTTCGTTCTGTCGAAGTTCTCAACATACTGGCCATTTTCTAAAATATAGAATGTGATTATCACTTAATTATCTACACACCTGTCATAAGTAGAAGTACATACAGTATACTGAAAAGTCAACTTAAGTTACATTTTAATGTGCGTGGAAGCAATTACTCTATTTCACAGAATGCACATTAAAAGGGGTTCAACAAATGGACAATCGAAAGAGAGGCCAATAAACGTTTTTTTTTTTTTTTTTTTTTTTTGAAGGTGGGGGAACTAGTTACAAGCAGTGCTTATATATTTTAGCAATCCTCTTGCAGTAAGGCATCATCAATGTGAAATGTCATTTGTTTACGAAAAGGATGAGTGCTGGTAACCATTGGCAAAATGCCCATCTTCGATTTTTTTTTAATTTGCTAAAATAATTTGTCCCAAAAAATGATAAGGTAAAATTGAAAACTGAATGAAAATATAGTAAGCATAGTAACAGTTTTGGCCAATAATCTGTATGACAATGATATTAAATCACCTAAAAAAACATTTCATATGATTCTGTATGTGATATAGATCTTTTATAGAACGCATTGCAAGAGTCTTCTCTACAACATAATTTTCGATTGCCTCGTTGCAAACCCCATATACCACAGTGCTGAAGTGATATGTGCACAAGTTCCAACTGTCTGGGTATCTAATTAACAATGACAGTAACAACCACTGGTGAGTCTAGTTTTGCTACAGAGGGTCTGAATCCATAGGCTGTACCAGTGGCTAGATGTGTACTTTTACAGTATTTGGCTTCGTTCACATGGAAAGTCTATTTTCTAAAAATCTATTTTCTATTCGCGGTATCTTATGATCACGGTCTGTGCCCTGAATACCCCGCGGCGTAATTACTGGCAGCGCGAGCCAGTTACTTCCACAGCTGTAATTAATTCTCGGCTCCGCTCGGAGTGATCACAAGATACCGCGAATAGATAATAGATTTTTAGAAAATAGACTTTCCATGTGAACGAAGCCTTTATTTGGTTTTCATTAAATGAGGTGCATCCTTGCATATGATGGTTTCAAACTGCCATCTAGCAGATGCTCATCAATATAAAGTCTAGCTTGCTTTATCTGGCCCCCGTTTCACAAAAAAACTTAAGTCGGTTTCCCTGACTTAGGGCTTGGTTACCAACGTAATTAAGTCGTTACGTCACTAAGTCCCGTTTCACAAAGAATCTAAAAGGTCGCTTACGTCGTTTTCTTCTTAGCTGTAACCATTGGCAAAAAGTCGACGATGTCAGGCCTCCTCGGGAGGAGACTTAAGTCGGCAAGCTCAACTAAAACTCGGTAAATGAGAGCATAAACAACAAAAATTTGGAAAGAACATACCTCCTTCAAGATATTGTGTTATAATATCCTTGAATAGCACTGACATTTCTTGAATATTGAAATAAAAAATAAAATGCCACTTCACCCAGCCGATCGCGTGTTTGTTTATGTTTTTGACCGCTAGACGTCCGTCAGCAGTGTTCCACGACTGTTTAACTGTTACTTTGAAGTTGTATCGAAGTTAAACTAATCAATAAAGTTCAAAAACAAACTTTGTTTGTGTTTTGGCTGATTTTTATTGTTGATAAACGACCGTTCTCGGCCGAAAGAGGCCATGAAACGTCATGTCTTGTGAAACTTTTGAAATTTTAAACCTCCTTTTCTTGAAGAGTTTCTCGTGCGCGTCGACTACGATAAGCACGCCAAGCTAAGACGTTAGATTCTTTGTGAAACACTCCTAGTCGACTGCAGCGTAGTCGACCTAGCTAGGCCATTCAGCTCGCGCTAGTCAACTACGGATTTAAGATTCTTTGTGAAACGGGGGCCTGGTAAACGCCTGGTAACAATCACAATGTATTGGAGTGTTTACCAAGTATTTGGGTTTTCATAGATCTCCTTGGCGACATGAGCCATTCATAGCATTTTGGAAAAAAAAACCTCTACAGTGCTATTATGAATAGTGCTGGTGTGGAAGGTTAAGACATAAATAACTAAACTAAAATCTGATCAAAGTTTTACATAGAACCTGCTTCTATGCATTAATCTAACCCACTGAGTTGTCCTTTAAGAAATACGCATAGAAATAAGATAAAGTTACTGTATTTGGACTCGATTTCTTATCAATATTTTCCTTTTTTTTATATAATGCATTACATAAAAAAATGAGTTTTCTTTTTTGGATGCAACTAAAATATTTTACTGATTCTAAACCCTGTTTTCTTTTCAAAGACCTAGGTTTTTTTTTTTTTTTTAAGTTGTTCTTTTTGTACAAAGGACTCATTTTATCTGTCTAGCCATCCTATGTAAACATGTAGCAGCTACCTCATGACAGAAATATACATGGCCGACTGCTAGCATGTGGACTGAAAATGTACCTATTTAGTTTGAGTAGATATCAAGCCCAACCCTAAGACAAGCTGATTTTCATATAAAACTTACCTTATATTCATGTCTTTTCAACCATGAATGGTTAGCTTGTCCTAGGCGGGGGCTCATATTAAAATGAACATCCTCAAGTCATTATGAGATTCTTCTTTCAATTAATACTACATGTAAGAATAAAGCAATCAAAATATTGATCAATAGCAAGGGTTGGCCACTTATTGACTTTATTTTACAAACCGGCACCCAATTACAAAATTTCATAGTTGTCACCTTACTACAGCTATAGAAATGTACCAATGATTTTCAGAAACACTCTTAAACACACATTTTTAACAATATTTGACAAGGTCCTTCTGACATTAATTTTTGATATATCAAAATTAAGAAATACAGTGGATCATGAAAGTGTAAGACCTTCGTTTGAATGTGGTGTCAATTTTTTCATTCATTCATTCGTTTATTCACAATTTATTTTTCATGTTC
The DNA here is from genome assembly GCF_001039355.2 of Lingula anatina. The sequence continues at coordinate 107,207 of NW_019776103.1, read as the reverse complement.
TAAGGTGGGCACTTTTACTGTCTTATCAGCACTCATACTTTTCCACATTTATATGATATCCCCAAAAAAAGTGGTACATGATAATACTATGTACCTTTCCGAACATGCGGGAGTAAACCTAGACAACCATATATGCTTGCATTCCTAAACATTGCATTTTGTGACTTGCTTTATTTAAAAAACATGACTTGTGTTGACAGTACCCTAATTGGCATTATAAACATGTGTTTTACTTAACATATTGCAACAATACTGTGGAATATGTAGAATTATGCATTTATGTTGCCTACCTATGACGTTTGCATATTCTCTATCCGAGCAGGACATACAACGACATGCTTCTGGATCGTTTGTTTCTCGACATTCTCTAGGACGTTGTGGTGCATAACCATATAACCCATCGCACCAGCATCTGTTGTCCTGGACAGAAAACCGTTAGTACTTAGCATAGTAATGTGGCTGGAAAATCAGCATTATTTTATAATATTTTATAACCTTTTAATTAGGCTAAAGGGTCTACCTTGCCTAGGTGCAAAACATGCGTAGGAGCTAAATGCATTGAAAAAAAATCAGACAAAGCAGGCACTTGCATGTATTTACAGTGTCCGTTATGTTTGTGTACCTGTGTTTTGTACCAAAAAAAAAAAACATTTCAGGCCATTTTAATGTCTTTTCATGCAAGAATATTGTCTAACAACTGGGGTTGATACAATGTTGTAATCTGACGTTGATCCAACTTTCAAATCCAACGTTTATCCAACGTCTTATCAACGTTATGGTTCAACGTTGTTTCAACGTTAAAACAACATAATTTGCAAGCTGTGACGACCATAGTCCCAAGTCAGTTAAAATATATTATTGTATCTTCTTTTTAGGTTAAATTTCCTGCCAAAATTTTAAAGAAAGGAGTAGTCTAAAGCTCTTTTATGACAGATTGAGTGATCTATTCAGTTTTTACCTTGCCATGTTGAATTTATTTGAGTCGTATAAGAAACTAATAGAAGTGGTTTACGTGTCTTACTGGGAATCCACGCTCCACCGATGCTCGTTTCGTATTTACCTTTAAACTTATATGAAAATATCAGGTAAGAGTGCATTTAAGTTCATAGAGTTGGGAAAGCATGCTGCGACGACATGAAATTGTCTCTTATGCGTTAGGGTTAGAATTACCTGTGTTGCGTGTCCAGCTTTCCAGATAATTTGTCCTTTGTCGGCACACGGTGTCAGTGCTTTGCACTTTCCCAAATGATTATATCCACCTGAAAATGGTTAGATTTATACTACAGAGTAATTTGCCAAACTTTTAAGATGTTATGTTCACAATAAACTAAAACCCTTGCCAATTTGTAACGACTTTTCGAAGTAATTTGTCTTTGAAAATGGTCACAGGTATGCCCACATGCGTCAGATACAGGCCTAATATGTTTATTAGGAATGCCATTTATCGTCATTAAACATTTAACATGAATGCATAACTGTTAGTAAAAACAGGATTTACCTGCACAGTTAAGGTCATTGGCCATGGATCCCGGTTGGAGTTTAACTTCATTAATGACTGCAGCAAGCAGCTATAAATAAATGAAAATAAATAAATAAATAAATATAGGCACATTTGTAAAAGGAATGATGATAAATGATAAAGCTTGAAGAACATAAATTACAGGGAATAAAAACAACTCAAGGCCTTGATCAGTATGTTTATAAAGATTAAAATCTAATATGCCTTGTTATTCTCTACAAATGTATAGTACTTTTATACGGTGGGTTCAAATAATACTTGAATATATTCATTGTCCTGCTAATATGCAGCCCTTATGCTTACTTATATTGACTACGTATCTTGTCTTCGACTTTCATTTTCCTTTTTATCGTATACGACTCCCATTAACATTACTGTTTCTATTTTTTTTTTTCTTTTTGCAAGATGTGTCAGACAAGTGTATTTGTTCATCTGTTTATAGTTATTATAAGTCCTTCTTTGCACTTCATTCGTCATTGTTCTTGCTCATTAGTCACGCTTTTGATTCCCGAATCTTAAAAAATGCCATTTATTAAAAATGCAGAGGATGAAGACAAATCACAAGAAAACTTACTGCTGCAATATGGATCAAATAGACGACCATTGTTCACTGATGTTTAAAGGACCTGAAAGGAAAATTTTTGTAACATTATTATTTCCATTTTTGGTAAAGTTATAACATCACGGGTAACAAGAAAAGAAAGAAAGAAAGAAAGAAAGAAAGAAAGAAAGAAAGAAAAATAAAAGAGACGCAATCCATTTAAAGAAAATAATACAAGGAGCCATAGTTGCGATACCTGCAGCATCTTTACCTACAAATTATCATGATGCATGGTTATTGTCCTAACATGTATTTTATTTTAAAATAAAATCTTAATGTAAGACAACATAAAGTTTTTTGGGGCGACAAGGGTTAAGTCGAAATACATTATAGCTATTGTACAATACGTTTACAGAATGTTACATGATTACATGATTACAGCAATGTGTTTTGTGGAATAAAAAATGCCCCATTGAATTATATATATATATATATATATATATATATATATATATATATATATATATATATATATATATTGGTCAAAAAGATTGTCTCACCCCCATTTCCATGTACTTTTATTTTACAAATGATCACCTCACAGCTGTAAATTGTTAGAAATAATGCTTTTTATTACACATACCGTGTCTAACATGATTAATGGTTAAAAAATACAGAATTAACCCTTTTCATCTTTTGCGGAAACAAGTAGTGCGCGTGACAGGATCCGCGCGCCACAGGGGTAATTGTAGTCCTCTGCCGTTTCCAGAATGGCAATGCTGGTTGTGGGTGATGTATAAGGTGCGCATATAAAAGGCTGTTTGAAGCGTGCACTGCTTTGTGTCATACTAAAAAGGTGGCTGAAGCACAGAAATGCGTCGACTGTAGGTAACAGCTATTTGGACGGAGAATCGAGCACTTAAATGTTTTATCTCTCAGTTTAAATACGATGCGCTGTACAACTAGACTTCACCTAAAGGCCCAGTCACAATGTCGGCGATCTGTCGGGGATTAGTTTTGGCCGGGGGTCGTCGTAGAAAATAAAGAATCCTTGAACAACCCTAGCAATAATCCTAATAAAAGTGGAGCAGTCACATTGTCTGAGATTTTTTCAAGGATTTTGACCCGGTTTTGTCGAAAAATCGTGGGATTAGCGTCCGTTCGCCTCCGATTGCATCTCCGATGATGCACTGCAGCAAGAGCGTCTCAAACTTTTAGCGATCCGGTCGGAGGCGCCCTTATATACACGTCGATTTACTACGATTCCATCGTAAGATTCGTCGGAGACGATCACATACAGCGCACGAATCGTCGCAGGGCGCCTCCGATTCAGTCGGAGGGCGCCGGAGACTACTCGCAGACATTGAATCTCAACCTGATTTTCCAATCCCACACAGAATATTTCGACTAGTCTCAGATTATTCGGAGGGCAGCGTAGGTCATCGGAGATTGTGTCTGGGATGCCCAAAATGGGTGAAAAATCTTGCGAGCAATCTTAAAATTTTAAGTTCAAAGTTGGGGACCGCGACAGGTGTGGCGATGTCTAAAAAATCTGCGACAACCCGCAGGCGTCCGGAAAGCGCCTCCGACGGGTGCAAAATCGTGAGATCTGTCTCAAGATTTTGTTCAAATTTCCCGGGTTTTACCCATCCCCGACGCATCGCAACTGATTTGTGACTGGGCCTTAAGCGTCCGAGCCTTGGCTGCACTTTCAATAGTGATGACGAACTATAGCTTCAGAGTTCTTTTAAATGCTTCTGATAATAAACATATGCGAAAGAGACACCTAATATATATATATATATATATATATATATATATATATATATATATATATATATATATATATATATATATATATATATATATTTTTTTTTTTTTTTTTTTTTTTTTATAAAATCAAAATAGCCAGTAGACTCGTACACAGCTTTCTAGAGTGTGGACAGGTGCGTAGGCCTACGTCTTCACAACATAACATGTATATATGCAAGCTGTGGCAATATCACCTCATTTACTATCATGTGTACATGTATCGGTAGTATCAATTCATTACGATTTTTATGTCTTGTTTGAAGGATGTCTTAAGAGATTTTTGAAATAATAATATGAAAAGATTCCCTGCATTGCTTGACTCGTATTTTCGACTCCTTCCCAGACGATAATCACACAGTTTACCGTGTCTTACACTAGTATATGTACACAGTTTACGACAGGTAAAAAAAATGTCAGACTTTCGGTCTGACAAGTATGAAAATTTTGTCAAACTGAAACAAAACCGTCAGACCAAAACAAAATTACAGCAAGAGGCCAAATCATTTGATTTTTAAATGTTTTCATGCATATTTTCATAGTTTTCAATCATAGACAATAAAATCATTCAAATAAAGTGTTTCCCATACATTTCATACTTGTCAACGTATCTAAGACATTAGATATCCGAAGGCCTACTTTAATACTAAGCATATTTGTATTACTTTACAAATACGTTGTTTGATTATTTTTATTATCCATTTTGTCTTTACCATACATGTATTATGCACGTGTAGCTTACAGAAAGGCTTTTTCTGCATTTTTTTTTTATTTGTACATAACAATTTATGTCCATTGAATTTCCCAATTCTCTTATCATTGAGTTCAGAAATAAATAGGCCTAACTTTTTATTTTGCCGATAACGCGTTTAACAAGAACCGATGTACTTTCTTCTTCTGTATCTGTTGATCTTGAAAATATGAGCACCGTTTGTACAAATCAATAATACGGGACTGGATACATAATAATAATAATAATTTTATTAACGTTTCACGTTAAAAAAATAAAACCCACCCTACTAAGGGTTATGAGAGAATAAATCCTGTGATACTACATTTAAAATTATCACTTATCAATAAGACACACAAAAAAGGATATTACATACAAAATGTTCAACCCCTCTCTTTGTTGTTACACAAGAAGTCGTGAAAAATCTTGAATTTTTGTAAGTAGAATCCCCGTGTAAAACTTCACAGCTTTTAGTTTCTTTTTCCATAATCTCAAGCTTAAAGTCTTTTCTTTTTTTTTAGGCCCCTATTCTTCAATTTTTTATACATATCTTTATGTTTTTTTTTTTCTGGCATTGTTTACCCCTGAGTTCTATTTGCCGATAGTTCGTTATATCCGTTGATTAACTAAGCATTTCTGTTTTTTGTTTAAGCACCGTTGATCTCCTAATATTATAGTTTTTCTTCCCGCCTTCGAAATGTTCGGCGCAAACGCGGTGTCCTGCTGTTGATCTAAACCTGATATGTTTTCCTTTCTTTCTACCACATTTTTCATTCTAACGGTTTTATTGGGAATCTCATGTGTCGATCTCGCTTACTGTTATTGTAGCAACGGGACAAAAAGCACGTAAACTCAGCCATGGTTTTTAGTACCGCTGTGAGTGTTTCGACATAGCAAGGACTCACTTTCCCACAATGCAATTTCCATTTTCGGAAAAGATGAAAAAGGTTAAAAGTGGTGAAAATATACACACTGTATACCATTTACTAAAATTTATAAGAGATACCCCTCAAATGCACTGTTTCACTGAGACTTCTACAGATGTAAAGAAATGTCTATTAAATTGAAAAAACGTCATCAAATGTCACCAAATTCACACACAATAAGCATTAGGATGTGCTCGTTAAAGATCACGTGCCTAACAGCGTTGACCGTCAACGTTGATTCAACATTGATTCAATGTTGATTTGCCCGCTGGGAGTTAGACTGCAGAAAAAGGATTCTCTTTCCGGTCATTGATCTTTACAGGCCCACCCTGTGTATTACTTAAGTGATGCGATGAATGCAATAACAATGCAATGCAGGTATACCCCAACCCACAAGAAATTACAACAACACAACAGCTGATATATCGTGAACTTATTTGCACAACTAATTACGTTCGTCTTACATTGTCTTTATGTGAATATAATTCACTTCACAAATCGGTCTGCACTTGTTGTGTATTATGCTTAACAGGTCCTCTAGGTCTGCTAATGTTGGTAATTCTAATGTTGACAGTTGTAAGTTACGAGGTCTGTGGTGTGGAATATATTGCTTACTAGGCCCACTCTAAGGGCGTATTCCCAGAGCTTTTAGATCGATCTATCCCCGCGGGGAGTCTCACTAGATTACTGTCAGATAATCCGGCTTAAATGTTCGTCCCGCCTACTACAAGCTGTAAAGGGGTAATTAACTTTCGTGCCCGCACGGCTGACAGTTATTTAGCGTGAACCCCCAGGGAGTTAGGTCGATCTAGTTTGGATCGATCTAATCTCTGGCAATGGGGTCTAAGCCGATTGATTTGCAACAGGTAGGCCTATGCAACTGAATGTGAGCCCTTTGTCTCTTTAGCTCAGGCTGAATGCTACACCGGGGGGGGGGGGGGGGGTCTTACTATAGATCGCAATCTATCATTAAACGCGATAGTTATCATTTCTCAAACAAGCTATAACCATGCGTTATGAAATTTGTCAATTCATGGCCACAGTCTGTGTGAAATAGGGGCATTACCTGGGATTGTCGCGCTAGCGTCGGACCACAGGTACCGGCGTTATGGGGTTCACTCGTCTAAGGTATTGTGATATTCCACCTAATCTATTGTGTTATTCCGTTTGAATTCTGAAGAGATTTATACGACTGTCTATTGTTTGCCCACCCCCTTCTATTTACAGGATAGGGATTAAAACATTTCATACGTTTTTAAACCGGCATACAACGGAAACATAATAACGACTAGGGCTGACATGTTGCACTTTGATTTACCTATAGTATATGTGAGAGGCCATATAAAGGCTATAGTATTTTATAAAAGAAGTGAGTGTTTAATAAGTGCTTGGCTGACCTAGTTATGAAGACGCAAAAACAAGCGGCACTGGGAATTTGATCTAAAATGATCAATGAGCCATCTCAATGTGCGTGTGAGTACTCACGAACCATAAATGTTTACTGACATTCATTCATATATAATCAAGCTATAACATATCTGTCATACTTACTGTCTCTTTGACAACTTCAGCAGCAGCAACAGCCTCCTTTCCTGCGACAGTGTGACCTACGCACTACCCAGGTGTTACTACGCGTTATATCCTTGCATCAATTAGTGCAAAATTTAAAGGCAAAGTTTGGATATATTGGGGTTATAAGTTTTTACATAGAAATAGTAATAGAAAATATACATATTTTTCATAGCTTTATGACTTAAGGACGTCTACTGCATACAGACAGGTGGTGATTTGTCTTTGACAAGTGCATGAAAAAGAGTATGTGAACATGTTTGAACAATGAAAAGAAAAGTGCATTTGCTGGTAAATACCAGGTGTATTGAATCGAATTGACAGACCATAGGTTACACATAAATTAATGTACACGCCGGGATTATAAGTGGGTTGTGAATTAGTTTTCAAAAAAGTTTTATACTGCAAAAGTACTGTCACTCCAAAACGCCATTTGATAAAACAAAGCCGTCCAATTTCTGACGATGATGAATTTTCATGGTTGTCACCACCAATTTCGACGTCCACACGAATACGACGAGCCCCCGCTGCCAGCTCCGTCACAGTACTCGGACCAGTCCACGACCACTGACGGTCTGTACGCCTCCATCAGACCTTCTAACATCACCACCGTAGGCCCGGCCTCCTTCGACGACTTCAGTGAGGATGATAACAGTCACCAAGAGCAACATACAACTCGTTTTTACGGGAAACTGAAGCGGCTGCGTTTTTACCTCATGGTGATCTTCATTATGTGGTGTTTACAGATGATAGCCATAGTTGTGGTGGGGACTGTGATTCACCTTCATCGACATGACGGCGACAAACCCTCTACCGGGGAAACGACCGCTCTTTTGAGCAAACCGATAGCCATGATTCAAAGCGTTGGTGTAGAGAACGGGTACGGTAGTCAGGCAAATATGTGTGCACCAGGCTCAGATATCAGGAACCAAACAGGAAACTGTACTATATTTCAAGTACTTAAATGGGTAATTGAATCATAATGTAGTCTAAATTTCCCTAGTAAACAGGAAGGGGCTATTTGTGATTTCAAAAATACCTTGGTGATTTAAAGTAACGTAGCCCCAATCTTTTTACCTCCTATTTGTCATCTAAAGTATACTAAGACTGGGTTCCCATCCCTAGATTGATCCATCTGGATCGATCTATCTCCCTTTGGAGTCTCACAAAATACTGTTGACCTAACCTGTTTAAATGACTGTCACGCGTACCGAATCAGCTAGGGGTAAAGATAAATACCCCCTAACAGCTTTACTAGTCGTGACAGACATTTAAGCCTATTAAGCTTGATAAAATTTTAGTGAGACTCCCTAGGGAGCTAGATCGATCCAAATATTTGTGGAAATGGTCCCTTATTCTGTGATTTTACAGAGCCATTTGTTATCCGAGTTACTCATGTTAAAAAGAAAGAGGAAGTAAAATATCACTCAAAGAGTTGACGTACTACTTTAAAAATACCAGTTAATATAGTGCAGTGGAAAGGTATGGCATTGGATTATTTATTTATCTTATTCCAGCTCGTGGACAATTCTGAAAAGAAAGAACAAGAAACTGTGGAAGAAGTGAATAAAACCAACAGCACTGTTGATTCACCGAATAAAGTGTTGAATGGTGAGTTTAATGCCGATTATGGCTTTTGGTTTTTCGTCAATTGTGTGTCCTACTTCTATGTCTGCTTTCATGAACGATTAATGTTAAGTATATGTTACAGATGTGCATTTATTGTGGCCTTTAATCAGACTTGTTTTGCCATTTCTCCTTCTTTAATAAAAACCACAAGGTTAATTTCATATCCCGCGCGCGCGCGTTTGTGTGTGCATGAGAGAGAGAGAGAGAGAGAGAGAGAGAGAGAGAGAGAACATGTAATGATACACTGAACAAATCGTTTTAATACCCTTGCCTTCAGGTTTAGTGGGAAATATTTCGAGTTTGGCCACACACAGTCACCTGCTAGAGAGAGGGATGAGCAACATCACGCGGAAACTGAATTACTTGGCAAGGAAGTTATATGGTAAATATTTCTAAAGCCACTACAACATTGGTCAAAAATGTTGTCCCACCCCCAATTTCATGTGCTTCTATTTATAAATGATCACATCACAGGAGTTAATTGCTATGAATGGTGATTTTCATTCCAGATACCATAACTAACATGATAAGTGCTACAGAAAATACAAATTATCGGTGAATATATCCATATTTAATACCTTTATTCTCATTTATAACATGTACCCCCTCAAATCCGATGTTCCACTGTCATTTCCATGGAGGTAGAGAAATGCCCATTAAATTGATTTGACACCACCAAATGTCACCAAATTTCCACACATTTAGCATTAGGGTGTGCTTGTTAAAGGTCACGTGTCTAATAGCGTCTGTGTTTACCGCGTACTGTAATTATCTCCTGTAGACGGCGCCAATGCCTTCAATAAGGGTAGCGATTCTGTTTTGTGGGATATTGCCCCACGTTTCCTTAAAACCTTTCTCGAAATTGGTCCGGGCTATTTGGAGTTTGGTTCTCCTCTGGATTACACACTTCAATTCAGGCCACGGGTGTTCAGTAGGTTTATTATCAGGGCTCAAAGATGGTTTCTCCAGCCTCAGAACAGTGGTTTTCTGCAACAAATCACTCAGCAGACGAGAACTGTATGCAAGTGTGCTGTCATGATGAAGCCTGAATCACCCCTGAAGTACCCTCTTGCAGACGGAATGAGATATCAGTTGGTAATTTTAGGTTCAGTGACCAGAACTACCCGAACTTGGTTAACCATCATTAGGAACAAGTTGGTTTTGCTGAAAACTCATGGTATTTCTCGTTTGCTTTCGATGGTCAAATTAGGGCCCGTAGGCATGTTGCAGAATGCTTTTGGAAGGTGTGTGCAGGATAATATCGCCTGAGGTGTCAGGTCAGTCTACGTTTGGAGAGCATTCCAAGCCCATGGTTTTAATACATTGTTCTTTCCGGAAAAGAACGTTGTTGGGACAATTCACTGAAACATTCTCAACAAGTATCTCACTCCATTTGCAAGAGGTGACTTCAGGGATACTGCAGGCGTCATCGAAGAAATGCACTTGCACACAGTTCTCGTCTGCCGAGTGATTTGTTACAGAAACCCAATGTTCAGAGGATGGGCCAACCATCTTTGACCCCTGATATTAATCCTACTAGGCATCTGTGGCATGACATAAAGTATGCAATGGAAAGGAGAACCAAACTCGTAATAATCTGAACCGACGCCCCCAAGCTTTTTAAGAAGAATGGGACAACGTCCCACAAAACAGAATTGCTATCCTTGTTGAAGGCAGGCCGCGCCACCTACAGGAAATAATTACAGTACGCGGTAGACGCACACGCTATTAGACACGTGACCTTTAACGAGCACACCCTAATACCAAATGTGTGTAAATTTGGTGACATTTGGTGGTGTCTTTTCAATATAATGGACATTTCTTTGCCTCTGTGAAAATCACAGTGAAACGTCCGATTGAAGGGGGTACATGTATTTAATGTGAATAAATGGTATTAAATATTGATATCTTCACTACTAGTTTGTATTTACTGTTCCATTAACCATGTTAGTTATGGCATCTGGAATGAAAATCACTATTTATAACAAATTTCACCTGTGAGGTAATCATTTATAAAGGAAAGCACATGATGCTCGGGGTGGGACAACCTTTTTGACCAATGTTGTATGCTAAACAAATTAACAAACTTGCCTTTTATTTTTATGTTCTCCTATCTAAATCGTTATTCTTCACTTTTTTAGGAAACGCGTTTTCCAAAGCCTATATAATATTTTTGCGAGTTTTGAGCCACAGTTTTACCTGCTGGAAAACGTCATTTTTTCTCACAATGCAGTGGTTGTCTTACCGAAAAATACTGTTGTCCTACTATGGAAAGTTTTTTTTTTCTTTTTTTTTACCTGAAAGCTCACAATTAATCCTCATATCAGAACAAACCTAGATAATATTTTTGCCACCTCTCAATAATTTTCCGTAGTATTACATATATATGGAGATGGAAATTTTAAAAAAAGTTCGGTAATGATGACAAGGCTCTGTTCATTCACATGGTGTCAGAGGGAAGATAAATTCCTGACTGGCGATAAAATTGATATGCTAGGAAAACTGAATGGTATGTTAGACCATGTTTGCAACCAAACACATATTTCCCAGAAAAATAGTGATGTGAAATTGGATTACATAAACGAGGTTATGCATTGCGCATATGAATAATTAGACCGAGCAGCGCGGACCTCGGCCTAGGAGGCTAAGGTTAACAACGGGGTTAACCTCTGCCAGCTATCCCACCTTTTTCATTGTGACAGTAGTTCGATTACATTGTGACTGTAGTTCGATTACAAGAGCGGAAATGGGGCATGCGTCACACATGCGTTATATCTTCATAGAGTAGAGGTTATAAAAACAAACTAAAAGCATATAGATAACGTTTTACTCATTTGTTATATTTAGACAGATGAGCAATTAAAGTTAGCTAAATTGAACATACTTTTGGGAGCTTAAAATGATTGGGAATCATGGATAAGAAAAACGTAATGTATGTGTATTTTCCAACTTTCCAGATGTCCAAACATCCCGAAACAGTGACGCCCCATTGACATTGGCACACCTGAGAGGCGAGGTCGAAGACAACAGTGAGTCCTCTTGGCTTCACTATTATTTATTAGTTTACTATACACGTTCATATGGGCTAGTTTAGAAAAGGTATAAACGCTGTTATTTTAGTCAGAACTGATTTAATATGGCCTATATGCAAATATCTTTTCTAATATAACAAAACAACTATCTATAACTTTTCAACAAGCATTTGTTGTGTTTTGAATTGCCTATCTTGCTCAATTAAGGTAAGTAAATGAAACGTGGAAAGTAATACTTGCGGTGATTCTTCTCTTTACAACAGATTATTTACCAGTCCTCACTAGTTGTTAGTTTACAGAGCCTAATGAAGATCTCAGCAATGACCCTGGGTCAATATCACGTTTGAAGTTTAAGTTAATTCTAAATGAATGTTTTATATTCAGCTCTTACATGGAAAGAAGATGTGGAATCAATTATCAAGGGGGACGTCCGATTCAACTCATCTGCGAGGTGCTTAACCGTGCAGCGAGAGGGGCACTTTTTCGTGTACAGCCAGATATGTATGAGCGTTCGAGAAAGCAGTTCTGGTGAAAGTTTTTATCTGAAGATAGAGAGGACGTGGCATGGTAGCAACCCAGAAATCATGCTTTACAAGGTATTGACTGTACGTGAGCGAGACTGGACGCATTGTCTCTCTCTATCAGGAATAATATATCTTAGAAAAAACGACTGTGTGAGGGCTGTTTTTGCAGACGAGGAGTCCATCGTTAATGACAGAAGGTACAATTCATTTGGGTTGTACAGGCTTCCCAATCCATGAAACTGTCAGTGCATGGAGCGGTGGCTAAGTAAAAAAAAAAGGTCAACCACCATCTAATTAACTGATCAACCTGATAAATTAATAATGATATTATCTTTGAAGACACCATATGTAAATACGTTTGTAAATTGTTGTTGTTATTTGAATACACATATGTAAGTATTGTAAAAATGCACCTGTACAATGCACCATAAATAAATAAATAAATAAATAAATAAATAAATAAATGAATATGTGACGGAATGATGAAAGACATACGGATACTTCGGTCTGCATTTCAAACTTGAGTTCGTCGTCAGCGAAAACTTTAAACTTACAGGATTCAATTCCCACTCCTTATGAAAACATTATTTTTGTATTGATCCATGCATGGTCACTCTACAGTGTTGTCGACACATTGTCAAATGTATTAGTACGATTATATTTATACATTTTCTTATATCGATTGTGTTAGGAGAGACAATGGTAACACTCATCAATATAATGAGAATGGGGAACTCAAATTCAACATTAGACCCTACGTTAAAACGGAGATCAGTACTGGAACGGAACTTGAGGGTGTCAGCATGGTAATACTGCTCCACGTATAGCCAATGCAACAGTGGACTGGTTATATGCGAACCAGATTGAGACTCCCAATAACCAGCTATATCCATACATTAGAGCCTCAATGAGCATGTGTGCGTGATATCCTCAGATATGGATAACTTACAAACACTACAAATACAAATAATCTCGCACAAACTTTGCATAGTATGTGGAAGGCCATTTCTGCACTGACGTTACAATAGTTGCATTCCAGAAGATAATGTGCACAAAACTACACACACTGGACAATAGAAGTGTCATCCCTACTGAACCAATACTTTGGGGGAGAAAAATTCTCCTAGGTTCATTTTGTTATCATCAAATTTCACAAATTATTTATATATTATAACCACTCAAGATCTGTCTACTTTGATTATTGATTATTTGATAATCATTTGATTACTCTGATTCAGGGGGTGACACTTCTATTGCCCATTGTGTGTAAAATGTGGTTTTGATTTTTTCACTAGCGTTAGCTTAAAAATACATTGATTGTATAATTAGTAATTTTTTGTGAAAATATATATTTTAGAATTTAAACCAAAAAACATTGGTTTAAGGCATGGNATTATTTGATAATCATTTGATTACTCTGATTCAGGGGGTGACACTTCTATTGCCCATTGTGTGTAAAATGTGGTTTTGATTTTTTCACTAGCGTTAGCTTAAAAATACATTGATTGTATAATTAGTAATTTTTTGTGAAAATATATATTTTAGAATTTAAACCAAAAAACATTGGTTTAAGGCATGGTTTTTTGTCTCACTTGCGTTAAGGTTACACTATTTAATACTGGGGGAAGTATTTACCCCGCTCCAGTGCGAGAGAATGTTTTTAATGATAATAATTATCAATTCCCTTTGATATTCATACGCACGCAAAACAAAATGTTAAACTGACGTGTCCATGCATTGGGCTTGTTCAATGTGAAACACGCTTGTGGAATATGCATTTTCTGTTTGTATGTCTTGTTCATCTGAAAATAACTATCAGGCTTACACATTTAGAAACTTAAAATAAGTTACTGAATGGTGTACATTATCTGTTTCTATATAATTTTGTTAATGTGAACCGTTATGGTCACGTTTTATAGTATAAATGTTTTTTTTTTTCTTTCGTGCGAATTGTTGCCTCCAGTTGATTATTAATAATAAGGGGTTGGACACAAATTATAATAATATATTTGCATACAATTGAGTGGCTACAGAAACCACTCTCGGCTGTCACCTTGATTGGATAATAAACAATTGTTGTAAAATCACTTTATGATTTTAAAACCGGGTGCATGAATTTGAAAACCACCTAGAACAACCTTAGACTGCCACATTATTGTGACTAAAACGTCAATGTGGGAATTTGGGTTTACGGTTTGATTGTTGCATAATCTATTAACAGCACATCTGAACAGACGGTGTGAAAAAATGAGGAGATCCTGAAGTCGGGAAAACAAACCAAAGTTTCCATCCAGGCCTATACACGCTTGTCCCTTTTCTCTATTTATTTATTTATTCACATTAATTTTAACTTTGTAAGAAGTTGATTGCTTTCCTGTAAGATTGGACTTAGCAACAAGGTAGAAGACAAATAGTGTTAAACGCGTCTCTTATTTCTCCACGTAACAAGGTCTCCTCTGACATGTTTTATACAGAGCACAAATCTTATATACGGTACACAAAAGATGTGTCATATACAGTATTATAATTTATGCATATATAACATATTTTTATACAAACGCCAGTGCGCTCCATGGCAGATAGAGACTAAGTAAACTAACTACAGTTTATACGCTTGTAATCAACATATCTTCATCAATTTTGTATTGTTTATCAACATTTCCAAGTGCTGAAAATATTCAGTTTTTATAACATTAAGATAAAGTTATTATTCACTGAAGCCAAATCACTTGGCCAAATGACTTTTGGCATACATTTATAAGATATTGATATGTTAACCTGTCCACAAACATTCATGTTACACACTATAAAACGACAATCATAGCATACACATTGTATTTAACTTACTACATATAGAACATACCAAACTAAATGTTCCCATTGTGACCTAGGTAGTAATAGTATTTTATTAGTGCACTGATATCAAAAATCCATTCTTTACAATATGCTCCGCAGTTCCTGTATGTTGATCCATATACGCATCAGTTTCAATGCAATATTTCTACCAAATGTTTGACATATATTTGGTCTTTTTTATAACGCAATAAATGGTAGATGTTTCTTTTTATTAACATGAATCTGCCTCTCATAGACACGAAGGATAAAATATATAAATACCCGAATACACACATAAGAATGTATTGATTTTTAAAACGATTGAAAAAGTTGAAATGCGAGGCAAAACGCAGACAGAAGTCACTAGAAATGCAACACATATACCTTTACAGACCAAACCAGTGCACCCCCCCTCCCCCCCCCCC
>NW_019776103.1:63489-91643 GCF_001039355.2 Lingula anatina | reverse complement strand
CCAGTATCCCCGACATCATGGAGATGGGAGCATGTATAAACCAAAGAAATTAAACTCGCGGCCCCTGGTAATTTAATTTTCATATTCTAGATCAACTCTCACACTGTCGTTTTCTTTAAGATATATTATACCTGACAAATAGATACATTCAGTCTGGCTAGGGACTCGCAAGGTCAATGGTTTATAAAGCACAGTCCCCCAATGGCTTCCACTCCTTCTCTCTATCCTTTGTTCAAAAGTCACAGTTGAACTAGTTTCTGGAAACCTCAAACATAGCTGGCTGTACACGAGAAAGTGTCCCTCTCGCTGCACGGTTAAGCACCTCTCGGAGGTGTCATAGCGGCAGTCCCCTTTACACATGCCAGAACTGCATTCCCAAGTTAATTCTATAACAGAAAACAGAACAGCAATAAAATGCATTAGGAGCTACTAAATTGATTAAAGTAGGTGTGATATTTCTATCTGATATATAATTTTGACTTATTTTTATATGCACAGTTGACACTGTTGCAAAAGTACGACATGATTTTTTATTTTATTATTATTATTATTATTATTATTATTATTATTATTATTATTATTTATTTTTGCTATGGCGATTTAAACTTTGTATTCAATTATTAGAGAACCCTATTGGAATTTTTTATTAACTTATGGTAACTAGATAAATAGTAGTTAAGAGGACTCACTGCCATAGGGTCTCCAGCCTCTCAGGTGTGCCACTGTCAAACGGGTGTCGTCCTTTTTGGATGTCTGCAGTAAGTCTGTTAAGTTAGTTTTGAGACCTGGAATGATTCATTAAGGGATGAACCGCACAAATAGGAAGAGAAAATACGCCTAGAATATTTTCTCTGCTATTTTAGTGGGTTGCAATATAAAATGGGTTTCATGGAAAAAGCAGACCATGGAGAAAATATGCATCTGTGTGCCTGACACGTAGGGTCACTGTGGGAATAGGATCTGCTGTGTCGGTGTAGCGACCTGTATTAATTCCCCTTTAAGCATTTGTGTACACAAAAAAAAAACTGAAAAACCAATACATGGGCTCTGGATTCATACGAAGATCACTGATTGACTAATAGTCAACTAGCGTTTGATGTGACCTTACAGCTGGCTGGTGGAAAATATGCGGATAAAATATGCCTCCATTGTAGAGGGTACAAGGGGGGGGGGGGCAGGTAAACACTAATATACAGGTAGTTTTATGCTTGGACACAACATGCTTGCTCTTGTTTCATGCTAACTACTAGGTCGACCTTCAGGTAGTTGAAATGTATAGCTTTTATGTCACCTTTTAAAATGAAATTATGGCAAGATATCGTCTCGCTATTGCTATTTCCTTCAAATGGCACCTCAGTACCTGTTTAAATATATTTTTCGAGCATATGGAACTGAAGGACAAAGTGCAGCTAGTTTACAATTACACACGATACATTTAACATTTATCATCATCTATTGTAGACGACTGTTTGTAGAGAGCCCCGACATACTTCCTATCAGACCCGAGAAAAAAAGGATATTAAGAATGAGATATTTAATTTATCCTAAATAATCTCTATGGGGCGAGTCTATACACAGGGAGGTTAAATACACAAAGATGTATTACTTTAAAAAGAGTAAACGTATAAGATAAACCCCAAAGGATATGTACTATATATATTATACTGCCTGTCTATCAATTCAATCAATGAACGACAATGTGCACTATTAACAAAAGCGACGAAGGAGGGTAACCTTTAGTAAAAGTAAATTAGTTTCTCAGAAGAAAATTCAAGTATGGAAATGGATCTGTTGCATTTCTTCTTGCTAAATGTGATTTATCGGGATTCTTTAAATTCTGCATAAATTTGCGAATTCAACGTTATCCAGTCAAATAAAATAAGCAAACCAAAATTACATGAAAAGAAAGTAAAAACAACGTCTTAAGACCACATGCAAATAGATATGAAAAATAATGCCTGGATTATTTTTCATCACATTTTTCAATAGAAGAACGTCATTACTGGTTTTATTAATGCCTTTCCCAACTGCTTTCAGGCTTTCAACAGTGAAAGCAATGAATCATCAGCCCTCAATACATTCTACTTCCTCTTTCTTTTTGACTTTTCTTTTACATTTGTTTAAAATAAATAAAATATTTAAAATACAACGATAAATGGATAACAGCATGACAAGTCTCATGTGTAAAATGTGGTTTTGATTTTTTTTACTATCGTTAGCTTAAGAATACAATTTTATGCTGGGGGAAGTATTTACCCCGCTCCAGGACGAAAGACTGTTTTGATGATAATAATTATAAATCCCCTTTCATTTACAAACTTAAAATTAGTTAATGAATGGTGTACATTATCTGTTTCTATATAAGTTTGTTAATGTGATCCCTTATGGTCGCGCTCTATAGTATAATTTTTTTTCAGTGCTAATTGTTGCCTCCAGTTGTTTGTTAAGTAAGGGGTTGGGCACGAATTAAAACGATATATTGTATATATTTACATACATTTAGTGGCTACAGAAACCACGCTCGGCTGTCACCTTGTTTGTATAATAAACGATTGTTGTAAAATCGCTATATGATTTAAAAACCGGGTGCATGAATTTGAAAACCACCTAGAACAACCTTAGACTGCCACATTATTCTGACTAAAACTTCAATGTGGGAATTTGGGTTTACGGTTTGATTGTGGGGTAATCTATACATAGCATATTTGAACAGACGATGTTAAAAAATGAGGTAATCCTGAAGTCGGGAAAACAAACCTAAGTTTCCATCTAGGCCTATGCACGCTGCCGACAATAACTCTGTTGTTAGTATGGAGCTTGCGGAATCAGCCGAGGATTGCCGATTGACGGTTATGCGGACGCAACGAAATACAATTTCTCATTGGACATAATTCTGGACTTTCAGCCAAACTTTGGTGAAAAATTTTGAAACATGGATTCGATTGGTTTATATTAACTAGGTCAAACTATTTTCGTCAGAGGTAACTTACCAAGATGAAGCTATAGTGGCTATAGTGAAGGGGTTAGAGTCAAGTTATCTTTGAAGCTCAGGGTGATACACGCTTGTCCCTTTTCTCTATTCATTTAATCACATTAATTCAACTTTGTAAGAAGTTGATTGCATTCCTGTAAGATTGGACTTAGTAACAGGGCAGGAGACAACGAGTGTTAAAAGCGTCTTTTATTTCTCCACGTAACAAGGTCTCCTCGGACGAGTTTTATACAGAGAACAAATCTTATATACGGTGCACAAAAGAATGGGGCATATACAATATTATGATTAATGCATATTACAGGTTCACTTTATTATATACCCTGGTGTTTTCATGGCGCTATATTCCAGCCAACTTTAATCATTACGTCATTTCCAACCGTGCTCCATACATACCTACACGCGGTTCGCGATCGACGTACTCATTACGGGTCGTCTGGGTGACTCCCTATCGCCACCATGGCCATGACGTAATTATCAAACATATCAAAAAATGTATCTTTTCACCTAATTTTATACTTATTTTGAAGAGGAATAAATATAGCATACCAAACTAAACGTTCCCATTGTGACCTAGGTAGTAAGAGTATTTTATTAGTGCACTGATATCAAAAGTTCATTATTTACAATATGCTCCGCAGTTCCTTAATGTTGCTCCATATACGCATCAGTTTCAATGAAATATTTATACCAAATGCTTGACATGTATGTGCACTATTTTATAACGCAAATATGATACATGCATATTTATTCATGATTATTTTATCTGCCCCCTCATAGACACTATATATAAATACCCGAACACACATAGGAGTGCATTATTATATATTAAGACCATTGAAAAAGGGAACATCAAGGCAATAATTTCAGTTTGCATTTCATTACAACTATCACAAGTTTGAAACGCAGACAGGAGTCACCAGAAATGCAACGCATATACGTTTACAGATAAAACCAGTGTATCCCAGAAACCATTTCATCATGGTGACGGGAGCATGTATAAACCAAAGGAATTAAACTCACGGTCCCTGGTAATTAAATGTTCATATTCTAGATCAACTCTCACACTGTCGTTTTGTTTAAGATATATTATACCTGACAAAGAGGTACATTCAGTTTGGCTGCTGTCCCGTAAGTTTAAGATTTTATAAAGCACGTCCCACCATAGGCCTCCACTCCTTCTCTCAATCTTATGTTCAAAAGTCACAGTTGAACTCGTTCCTGGAGCCCACAAGCATAGCTGGCTGTACACGAGAAAGTGTCCCTCTCGCTGCACGGTTAAGCACCTCTCGGAGGAGTCATAGCGGGCGCCCCCCTTACACATGCCGGGACTGCATTCCCAAGTAAATTCTATAACAGAAAACAGAACAGCAATAAAAATTCATTGAGAGGCGCTAAATTAATTAAAGTAGATGTTAATATTTCATGTATCTAAATCATTTAAGGTAATATCCTTTTGATATCTATATCTGATATACAATTTTGTCTTATTTTTACATGCACAATTAACACTATTGCATCCATATTTTAGATATGCAAAAGTTCGGCATGCTGTTTTTATTTATTTATTTATTTATTTATTTTTTTATTTTTGGGGGGCGATTTTTACTTTGTATTAAATTATTATAGAACCCTATTGGATATATGTTATTGTATTTGTGTATGTTTCCAATTTTTCATTAACTTAAGGTAAATAAAAAGTAGTTAAGAGGACTCACTGTCAGAGGGCCTCGAGCCTCTCAGGTGTGCCACTGTCAAAGGGATGTCGTCCTTTTTGGATGTCAGCAGTAAGTCTGTTAAGTTAGTTTTGAGACCTGGAATGATTCATATACATGAGAACCAAAAGTCATCACACACGCTCTTAAGGGATGAACCGCACAAATAGGAAGCGAAAAGACGCCTAGTACATTTTCTCTGCTATTTTAGTGGGTTGCAATAAAATATGGGTTTCATAGAGAAAGCAGACCGTGGAGCCTGAGAGGATATGAATACCTTGTGACCCACAGGATGCTCGTCCAAATGACATTTGTCAATGACTTTGTAGTAAACATTTCAAATGCATTTATGTTCTTTTCTGTGTCATTTAAAATATATCAGAAGAGGCTAATTGTTTACAAAAACATGGTCGCCGAAGCACACAAATGGTGGCGTCAGGGATTTATGAAAAAAAGGAATAGTGGGGAGTTTTCTCAATTGATAGAAATGTTAGATTAAAAAATGAATAACTGAAATGTGTATTAAAAAAAAACATCTGTGTCACTCATTTCAGCATTTAATTTTTGCCTTTCTTGGTCACAACCGGCTACCTTCACAGAAAGTCACAGCTATAGCATTCACGGCACAACGTTTTGAGACTTTACACACGATAGTTCACTTGTACTTTGTCGCTGTGCTTGGATCCTCATATTTTCATTTAAGTTCCCGAGTTATGCAGGTCATAATGCATACACGTCTACGATTAAGTTTTCCACCTTGCCTTTAGTATTTCTCATTTTATTCTTTCAAAGTACACAATGATCGATAAAAGTATAAAGAAAATATGCATCTGTATGCTTGACACCTAGGGTTATTTCTTTGGGAATAGGGTCTGTTGTGTCGGTGTAGGCGACCTGTGTCATTTCCACTTTACGCATTTGTGTACACAAAAGAAACCGTATGAAAAGAAGAAAAACCAATACGTGGGCTCTGGATTCATATGAAGATCATTGATTGACTCATAGGCAAACAGTGTTTGAGGTGACCTTACAGCTGGCTGGTGGAAAATGTGCGGATAAAATCTGCCTCAATTGTAGAGGGTACAAGAGGGGTGGGCAGGCAAACACTAATATACAGGTAGTTTCATGCTTGGACACAACATGGTTGGTCTTGTTTCATGCTAACTACTAGGTCGACCTTCAGGTATTTGAAATATATAGCTTTTATGTCACCTTTTAAAATGAAATTATGGCAAGATATCGTCTCACTATTGCTATTTTCTTCAAATAACACCTCAATACCTGTTTAA
This sequence comes from Lingula anatina, assembly GCF_001039355.2. The sequence continues at coordinate 85,647 of NW_019776103.1, read as the reverse complement.
ATATATTTTTCGAGCATATGGAACTGAAGGACAAAGTACAGCTAGTTTACAATTACACACGTTACATTTAACATTTATCATCATCTATTGTACACGACTGTTTGTAGAGAGCCTCGACATATTTCCTATCAAATCAGAGAAAAAAGGATATTAAGAATGAGATATTTAATTTATCCTAAATAATCTCTATGGGGCGAGTCTATACACATGGAGGTTAAATACACAAAGCTGTATTACTTTAAAAAGAGTAAACGTATAAGATAAACCCCAAAGGATATATACTATATATATATATATTATACTGCCTATCAATTCAATCAATAATCGACAATGTGCACTATTTAAAAAAGCGACGAAGGAGGGTAACCTTTAGTAAAAGTAAATTAGTTTCTCAGAAGAAGGTTCAAGTATGGAAAGGGACCTGTTGCATTTCCTCTTGCTGAATGTGATTTATCGGGATTCTTTAAATTCTGCATAAATTTGCGAATTCAACGTTATCCAGTCAAATAAAATAAGCAAACCAAAATTACATGTAAAGAAAGTAAAAACAACGTCTTAAGACCACATGCAAATAGATATGAAAAATAATGCCTGCATTAGACGCACCATTCATCACATTTTTCAATAGAAGAACGTCATTACTGGTTTTATTAATGCCTTTCCCAACTGCTTCATCTTTCTCCTCAAAATGCTCCATGAGCTGCAATAAAATGAAATAAGATTAAACTTTCTACATTTCCACTGAGCCTTAAACTAGCAGGCTTTCAGTGAAAGCAATGAGTCATCAGCCCCCAATACACTCTACTTCCTCTTTCTGTTTGACTTTTCTTTTACATTTATTTAAAATATTTAAAATACAACGATAAATGGATAACAGCATGACAAAGAAGTTTAGTTCAGGTAGATTTTGAGTTTACAAATAATATTCTGTTCATGACAATTGTAAAGTTCAAGAAAATGTACAAAATATTAGAGATGAACATATTCACTCACCCCAGTGGGCAAAATATGTTGTTTTAACATTGAAACAACGTTAAACCATAACGTTGATAAGACGTTGGATAAACATTGGATTTGAAAGTTGACTCAACCTCAGATAACAACATTGTATCAACGTCAGAGTATCACTTTTACAACAATTAAGCAAGGTTGTGTCAATGACCAAAATACAACGTTGAGTCAACGTCACATTATGACGGTGTTTCGACGTGGCTGGATTAACGTTGATTTTACATTGAATTTAGGTAGATCACAAGCAATTCAATGTATCAACCTGTTTTCAACGTTGATCCAACGGAACTATACCTTCTGGGACGTTCACATCCTAGTATCATTTTATTATCATCAAATTTCACAAAAAAATAAAGCAGGCATTATAACTACCCAAGATCTGTCTACTTTCATTATTGATTATTTGATAATTATTTGATTACTCTGATTCAGGGGGTGACACTTCTACTGCTCATTGTGTGTAAAATGTGGTTTGATTTTTTTACTATCGTTAGCTTAAGAATACAATTTTATGCTGGGGGAAGTACATGTATTTACCCCGCTCCAGGACGAAAGACTGTTTTTAATGATAATAATTATCAATTCCCTTTCATTTATAAACTTAAAATTAGTTACTGAATGGTGTACATTGTCTGTTTCTATATAAGTTTGTTAATGTGAACCGTTATGGTCGCGCTCTATAGTATAATTTTTTTTCCGTGCGAATTGTTGCCTCCAGTTGATTGTTAAGTAAGGGGTTGGACACAAATTATAACAATATATTGTATATATTTACATATATTTAGTGGCTACAGAAACCACGCTCGGCTGTCACCTTGATTGTATAATAAACGACTGTTGTAAAATCGCTATATGATTTTAAAACCGAGTGCATGAATTTGAAAACGACCTAGAACAACCTTAGACTGCCTCATTATTCTGACTAAAACGTCAAGGTGGGAATTTGGGTTTACGGTTTGATTGTTGCATAATCTATTAACAGCATATTTGAACAGACGGTGTGAAAAAATGAGGAGATCCTGAAGTCGGGAAAACAGACCAAAGTTTCCATCTAGGAAACTTTGTCCCTTTTCTCTATTTATTTATTCACATTAATTTTAACTTTGTAAGAAGTTGATTGCTTTCCTGTAAGATTGGACTTAGCAACAAGGTAGGAGACAAAAAGTGTTAAAAACGTCTTTTATTTCTCCACATAACAAGGTCTCCTCTGACGCGCTTTATACAGAGAACAAATCTTATATACGGTACACAAAAGAAGGGGCATATACAATATTATGATTAATGTATATATAACATGTTTGTATGCAAAAGCCAGTGCGCTCCATGGCAGAGAAAGACTAAGTAAGGACTAAGTTTATTCGCTTGTAATCAACGTATCTTCATCAGTTTTGTATAGCTTATCAACATTTCAAAGTGCTGAAAATAGACAGTTTTTTATAACATTAAGATAAAATTATTGTTCACTGAAGCCGAATCACTTGGCCAAATGACGCGTGGCATACATTTATAACATATTGACGATGTTAACCTGTCCACAAACATTCATGTTACACACTATAGTATGACAATCATCGCAGGCAGATTGTATTTAACTTGCTACATATATAGCATACCAAACAAAACGTTCCCATTGTGACCTAGGTAATATGAGTATTTTATTAGTGCACTGATATCAAAAGTTCATTATTTACAATATACTCCGCAGTTCCTTAATGTTGCTCCATATACGCATCAGTTTCAATGAAATATTTTATACCAAATGCTTGACATATATGTGCTCTATTTTATAACGCAAATATGATACATGCATATTTATTCATTATTATTTTATCTGCCCCCTCATAGACACTATATATAAATACCCGAACACACACATAGGAATACATTATTATATTATAAGATCATTGAAAAAGCACCCTGAGCTTCAGAGATAACTTGACACTAACCTCTTCACTATAGCCTATCTTCATCGTGTCAAGTTACCTCTGACGAAAATAGTTTGACCTAGTTTATATAAGCCAATCGAATCCATGTTTCAAAATTTTTCACCAAATTTTTCAGCCGAGGTAATCCTCGGCTGATTCCGCAAGCTCCATACTAACAACAAAGTTATTGTCGAGTGCGGAGACATCCGAGTAGTTCCGAGTGCATAACCGTACACAAAGAAAGCATGGAGTATATCGGAATTGAAACCAGAGCAGTTTGATTCCCTGCATAATTATCTACTGAGGGATGATGTATTTTGCGTGCTGCCCACAGGTTACGGCAAGTCCCTGATATTCAGCCTTATCTTTGATTGGTCCGGATTTGAACAAAGCGCGCTTTGACTCGTTCGCGTTCATTGGCTAGATCGTTCAATGAGTCATTGAGTGCGGGCTTTAAATTGGATTGGCGGGCGGCGGAGGCAATCGAATGTGGTCAGAGGTAACTTGACACGATGAAGATAGGCTATAGTGAAGAGGTTAGTGTCAAGTTATCTCTGAAGCTCAGGGTGTGAAAAAGGGAACATCAAGGCAATAATTTCAGTTTGCATTTCATTACAACTATCACAAGTTTGAAACGCAGACAGGAGTCACCAGAAATGCAACGCATATACGTTTACAGATAAAACCAGTGCCTCCCAGTATCCATTTCATTATGGTTATGGGAGCATGTATAAACCAAAGGAATTAAACTCGCGGTCCCTGGTAATTAAATCTTCATATTCTAGATTAACTCTCACACTGTCGTTTTCTTTAAGATATATTATACCTGACAAAGAGGTACATTCAGTTCGGCTGCTGTCCCGCAAGTTTAAGATTTTATAAAGCTCGTCCCACCATAGACTTCCACTCCTTCTCTCTATCTTATGTTCAAAAGTCACAGTTGAACTCGTTCCTGGAGCCCATAAGCATAGCTGGCTGTACACGAGAAAGTGTCCCTCTCGCTGCACGGTTAAGCACCTCTCAGAGGTGTCATAGCGGACGTCCCCCTTACACATGTCAGGGCTGCTTTCCCAAGTAAATTCTATAACAGAAAACAGAACAGCAATAAAAATGCATTAAGGGGCGCTAAATTAATTAAAGCAGATGTTAATAATTTCATGTATCCAAATCATTTAAGGTAATATCCTTTTGATATTTATATCTGATATACAATTTTGTCTTATTTCTACATGCACAGCTGACACTATTGCATCCATATTTTAGATATGCAAAAGTACGGCATGCTTTTTATTTATTTATTTATTTATTTATTTATTTATTTATTTTTTTTTTTGGGGGGGGGGATTTTAACTTTGTATTAAATTATTAGAGAACCCTATTGGATATATGTTATTGTATTTGTGTATGTTTCCAATTTTTCATTAACTTAAGGTAAATAAAAAGTAGTTAAGAGGACTCACTGTCAGAGGGCCTCGAGCCTCTCAGGTGTGCCACTGTCAAAGGGATGTCGTCCTTTTTGGATGTCTGCAGTAAGTCTGTTAAGTTAGTTTTGAGACCTGGAATGATTCATATACATGAGAACCAAAAAGTCATCACACACGCTCTTAAGGGATGAACCGCACAAATAGGAAGAGAAAAGACGCCTAAAACATTTTCTCTGCTATTTTAGTGGGTTGCAATAAAATATGGGTTTCATAGAGAAAGCAGACCGTGGAGCCTGAGATGATATGAATACCTTGTGACCCACAGGATGCTCGTCCAAATGACATTTGTCAATGACTTTGTAGTAAACATTTCAAATGCATTTATGTTCTTTTCTGTGTCATTTAAGATATATAAGAAGAGGCTGATTGTTTACAAAAACATGGTCGCCGAAGCACACAAATGGTGGCCTCTGGGATTTATGAAAAAAAGGAATAGTGGAGAGTTTTCTCAGTTGATAGAAATGTTAGATACAAAATGAATAACTGAAATGTGTATTAAAAAAAAAAAAAAAAAACATCTGTGTCCCTCATTTCAGCATTTAATGTGTGTCCTTCTTGGTCACAACCGGCTACCTTCACAGAAAGTCACAGCTATAGCATTCACGGCACAACGTTTTGAGACTTTACACACGGTAGTTCACTTGTACTTTGTCGCTGTGCTTGGATCCTCATATTTTCATTTTAGTTCCCGAGTTATGCAGGTCATAATGCATACACGTCTACGATAAAGTTTCCACCTTGCCTTTAGTATTTCTCATTTTATTCTTTCAGAGTACACGATGATAAATAAAAGTGTATAGAAAATACGCATCTGTGTGCTTGACACGTAGAGTTATTTATGTGCGAATAGGGCCTGTTTTGTCGGTGTAGGCGACCAGTTTTATTCCCGCTTTAAGCATTTGTGTACACAAAAGAAACTGTATGAAAGGAAGTAAAACCCATACATGGGCTCTGGATTCATATGAAAATCATTGATTGACTCATAAGCAAACAACGTTTGAGCTGACCTCACAGCTGGCTGGTGGTAATATGCGTATAAAATCTGCTTCCACTGTAGAGGGGGGTCAGGCAAACACTTATCGTTTAATGCTTGGACATGATGTTTTTGGCCTTGTTTCATTCTCACTACACAAGGTCGACCTACCAGTTTATAAAATATATATTTTTACGCCACCTTTTTAAATGAAATTATGGCAAGATATCGTCTCACTATTGCTATTTTCTTCAAATAACACCTTCACATCTGTTTAATTATTATTATTTTTCTAGCATATGGAACTGACGGACAAAGTACAGCTCGTTTACAATTACACACGTTACATTTAACATTTATCATCATCTCTTGCAGACGACTGTTTGTAGACAGACTCGCCATATTTCCTATCAGACCCGAGGAAAAAAGATATTAAGAATGAAATATTGAATCTATGGGATTAGTCTATACACAGAGTACTTAAATACACAAAGCTGCATTACATTAAAAGTGTAAACATCATATTAGATAAAACTCAAAGGATATTTGCTATATATATTATACTGCCTGTCCATCAATTCAATCAATGAACGGCAGTGTGCCCGATTCAAAATTGCGACAAAGGAGGGTAACCTTTAGAAACAGAGTAAAATAGTTTCTCAGAAGAAGATTCAAGTGTGGACATGGACCTGTTGCATTTCTTCTCACTAAATGTGATTCATCGGAATTTTTTTTTTTTTTTTTTTTTTTTTTGTATTCTGCATAAATTTGTCCTTATCAAGTCAAAAAAAAAATAAGTAAACCAAAATTAAATGAAAAGAAAGTAAAAACGAAGTCTAATGACCACACGCAAACAGATATGAAAATATAATGCCTGCATTAGACGTACCATTCATCACATTTTTCAATAGAAGAACTTCATCACTGGTTTTATTGATGTCTTTCCCAACTGCTTCATTTTTCTTCTCAAAATGTTCCATGAGCTGCAATAAAATGAGTTAACATTAAACGTTATACTTTTTCACTGAGCTTAAACTAGAAGGCTTTCAATAGTGAAACCAATGAGTCATCAGCCATCAAAAAAATCTACTTCCCCTTTCTTATTGGAATTTTTTACATTTATTCATGACAGATAAAATAATTACGTTTAATCACCACTATATCCCAATCAAAATTATTAAAATCCAAAGATAAATGGAAAACAGCATCAGTGGTTTTATTTTTATGACAAAGGCGTTTAGTTCTGGTATGTTTGAGTTTACAAATAATATTCTGTTCATGATCATTGTAAGGTTCAAGAAGATGTACAAAATATTGAAGATGAACAGATTCACTCACGTTCACAAAATAAAGTAATTGTGTCTTGGAAACAAAATCATAAGTGCTACCAAAAACAATGTCCCTCGTCAGGTAAGAATACAATTTGTAGGCCGTAAAGCAAATCGGGTGCTTTTAAAGCGGCATTTTTAGACTTACAATTAAATACGGCAAGTATTATGTTAACTCTGGCAACTACCTTTTGTAGTACTTGAAATATAGTGCAGTTTTTGCTGCGGTGCTTGATATTAGAGTCAGAAACACAAAGTTCAGCTAACCCGGCGTGACCTTCTATACTGTAAAGATGAACATCGTTTTGAGTCATGGTGTTTGGTTTGACGAAAGGAGTAGCTGTTATCCAAGAAGAAGGTTTGTCGTCGCCAAGTCGATGAAGGTAAATTGCAGCACCCAGCGCCGCTATGGCTATCATCTGTATAAAACACATAATGAATATGACCATGAGGCAAAAACGCCATCGTCGTTCACGCATAATTTTGCCATAAAAATGAGATGCATGGTGCTCTTGGTGACTATTATCATCCTCACTGAAGTCGTCAAAGGAGGCCGGGCCTACAGTTGTGATGTTAGAAGGTCTAATGGAGGCGTACAGACCGTCAGTGGTCGTGGACTGGTCCGAGTACTGTGACGGAGCTGGCAGCGGGGGCTCGTCGTATTCGTGTGGACGTCGAAATTGGTGATGACAACCATGGAAATTCATGATCATAGGCACAAAGCAGCTTCGTTTCGTTCTTTGTAGGAACAATTCTTTTGCACAGACACGAAATAAAACTCTCCGACAAGAACTGTGTGCACGAGTGAGTTTAAGCTACGTCGTGTCTTGAACATGAACGTATAAATGCCTTTCTGCTCGCTGCAATATGTACACGCTTTACCAAGTCAGTTTTCTTTTCATTGTTCAAACAAGGGCATTGCAGTTGCTTTGTGTAGGCATAAACAGTGTAGAGGGTTTTTTTTACAGTTATAATGCATTGCTTTTCTCCTTAGCAACGTAACTGTCTAAAATAAAACGTTCCGCGTACTTTGCAGCTAGATCAGAAATGATTTAATTACGGTAAACAAATCGCGATCGTGTCGGTGCACAATACATATACGCTTTTGTCGATATTCAGTTGCGTTTACATAGATTTTTATGGTCGCCCTAGGGTATCATAGGGTACATGGGGGAGGGACATCAGCCGAAGGGTACAGAAAAAATAATTACTGACAAATTAATCCTAAGTGATTTTGCTTGGGAACTAAACAATTTTGCCATGATCTGGACTCAAAATACCCACATTACACCTGCACTATTTAACGCGTAGGAGACATTACGGAGGTGCTAAGGACGCGTTGTCCAATCATAAAGCACCATACATTTAAGGTTTAGGTTACTACTACCTTTACTGTTCGCCATCTTGATTTTTATTGCGAGAAAAGTAAAAAAGCAGAAAAAAACGTCGTCAATGTGGCTTTGTTCTTCGACTTCCTGTAGCTGAAACGTGAAGCCCGATACGTCAGTGACATTTCATAAGTCTGTAAGTACAAATGTGATAGATAAACTCCAGTCAAATGACGAGTGTTTAGCCTGGTTCGTATTTACCATGAGGTTGCCCTGAAATGTACACGTACCTATAACTAACTTATGATTTAGACAGATGTGTATTGGCGGATTGTAGAACCATTAAAAGTAATTGTAGTTGGAATGTGATATACATATTTGTGCAGGCCAGTTTATTTGTAACGTATATATAATTAAGCTTCAGTATACTCATGCCACTGACGTAATGTATGAGGCAGGTTGCATATTAAGTTAATTTAAAACGCAAAATGAGTGAAGGGATAAAAGGTGCAAGACAGAGAGAGAGAGAAAGAGAGAGGCTTATGCTAGAGGGACTGACAGATAGAGAGAGTCTTAAGGCCCAGTCACAATGTCGGCGATCTGTCGGGGATTAGTTTTGGCCGGGGGTCGTTGTAGAAAATAAAGAATCCTTGAACAATCCTAGCAATAATCCTAAATAAAAGTGGGGCAGTCACATTGTCTGAGATTTTTTCAAGGATTTTGACCCGGTTTTGTCGAAAAATCGTGGGATTAGCCTCCGATCGCCTCCGACGATATCTGCGAGCGTCTTTTCTTGTAATTTTTCCCCCTTGGTCCTCTCCTTGGCATCTTCAAAACCTTCTGTCACAGCCTCCTGCAGCAAGAGCGTCTCAAACTTTTAGCGATCCGGTCCCGAGGCGCCCTTATATACACGGCGATTTACTACGATTCCACCGTACGGTTCGTCGGAGACGATCACATAAAGCGTACGAATCGTCGCAGGGCGCCTCCGATTCAGTCGGAGGGCGTCGGAGACTACTCGCAGACATTGAATCTCAACCTGATTTTCCAATCCCACACAGAATCTTGCCACTAGTCTCATGAGATTTGGATTCCCATAAAGAAAAGGACCTATTTTATATTCAGTCACCATACCATTGTTTTCTACATAGTTTGCACAGAGATGTACATTTTGCTATTATTTGAAAGTTTGGTGGTGAAAATTTTGGTGAATATTTTTAAAACAAGTATTCATCTTACTACCTGTAGGTTTTGCACTTCCATGTCAAAATGCTACATTTTTAACTCAAGAAATTGGCCCCATCGCCTTTTTACTGAATTTTTCTTATATAGCATACCCAGTATTTTACCATTCAAACTTTCAAATATTTCCAATATATTCCTCATAAAGTATCCTCAAAGAAAAGATGTCAGAATGTTCATCAAATATCAAATAAAAAGCTTTTTCATAGGGGAGTCATTGGGTGTTCGAATATAAATCTTTAATTTTTCTTATTTTTTAATGTGTTTTTTTATTATTTTTTTCACCCAATTTTCTAACCATTAAACTTTCAAGTACTTCAATATATTCTTCATAAAGTTCTTAAAGAAAAGATGTTGAAATGGTCATCAAATGTCAAATAAATAGCTTTTTCATAGGGGAGTCCTTGGGTGGTAAAATACAAATCTTTAATTTTTTTTTTTTATTTTTTCAAAATTTTCACCTGCAAACTAACAAAAAGTGCCAATGTGTCCTCCATTATGCATACTACAAGATCATAGTCATTTACTCAAATTAAATTAGATTTTGAATGTTTTTTGATGGGAGTCAGATTTTCATGGTACACCGGGTCTCTGAGGCCCGGTTTCAGGGTTTACGTAGGGTTCCATTTACTTGTGGATGAGGGTTAATCGGAGGGCATCGTAGGTCATCGGAGATTATGTCTGGGATGCCTAAAATGGGTGAAAAATCTTGCGAGCAATCTTAAAATTTTAAGTTCAAAGTTGGGGACCGCGACGGGTGTGGCGATGTCTAAAAAATCTGCGACAACCCGCAGGCGTCCGGAGAGAGCCTCCGACGGGTTTAAAATCGTGAGATCTGTCTCAAGATTTTGTTCAAATTTCCTGGGTTTTACCCATCCCCGACGCATCGCAACTGATTTGTGACGAGGCCTTTACAGTTTTGCAGTGAAATAGACTGACAGATAGATTGACAGTTGTAGAGAGCTGAATTTGGCATTGAAATAGACTAAGTAGTATATAAAACTGTATATGCCTGCCTATGTTGACTTATTGGTGAAAAAAACTGAATAATCAATAGGCTAATTATCGAGTTTTCAAGAGGGTTAAAATGATTGACAAAACGTCAACATGTAAAACATATAACACTATTTCAATCTACGAACAGGTGCACATTAGCAATGTACTTGTAACTGCAACACGTGCAGTTGAGCGACATCCCAGCAGGCAAACGACATTGATTCTACGTTGATTCAACGTTGATCCACCAAAATTAACGTTGATTCAACGGTGAATCAATGTCGTTTGTCTGCTGGGATGGGTCTCAGCGGACCATATTGTTTTATGTTTATGAGTTTTCATCGGTTTAATTCAGTTTCAGTTCACATCAGTTTATATCAGTTTTCAATAGGTTTCTATGCAGCAAAATATAATATATCCACTACAAGAAAGTTTTCAAGTTTTCGACCGTACGGTCACGGCAACAGTACTACTATTGTTGTAAAGCAAATTACTTACATTTTTGCCATATACAGAAAACAATTAAAGCGGAATCAAATGAGTAAAAGTGACAAAGAGTTATTAAGTGTAAGTTAAGTTTCTCCAAGAGTCAACAAGTGTAGAACATGTTTTTAGTGTCAGAAAAAGATAGAAAAGGTCAAAGTCAGTAACAGTTAATGTGCTTGGTTAATTTCATAACATATAATAATTTTGATCATCTATTTATCACATGATAACTGAGTTTTGGATAAGGTCCAAACATGAGTAATCCAAATAATATTTTAGATATCTTTAATTGAAAACAAGTCTCTTAGGGATTACCTAATAAGGAAATGTTGCATAGTGACTTGCAACATGAGAATGGGAAATATTTTGCAATCACGCAAATACAATGGAAAAGAAAACAAGCAAATGCGTGATCAGTACGGAGAAATTGAATATAAATATTTGTGAAGTTGTATGAAGCGAAAGTCGGTGAATAAACGTTCGGAAGCTCCAAACTGCTGTCGTCATTTAGTACCCCACCTGATATGCATAAAAGCGTTTAGAAAAGCTCTTTCCTTCAATATGTGATGTGGCCAAACAATTTTCACGGTGCATTAAGATAAACAGTAAAAGAATATCCACAATAAATTCGGCAACCGAGAGGTGCGGCAACATAAAGATAATTGCGGTAGTATTTATGCCGAAACATCAAAATGAATAGCCCCGCCGTTCGAGCCTTTTAATCAGATTCAGATCAGATTAACCAATCAAAGCAACGGAAAGGGGGTCACGTCACCTTCCCACCAGGCCATGCCATGTAAACAAAGCTGCATGGTCGGCTGTAATGAAGAGTCTGAGGAGGGAGACGCGAAATCTTCGCCAAATTCTCATCTTTCGTGTTGCATGCACATAGAAGAAGGTAGCTAATTAAGAGACTCTAGATACCATCACACGTGTTCGCTGGGAAAATTTTAGAGTCGCAGCGAAACAATGGCGGAAATTTGGCAGCAGAGAAGCCGCTGCTGTTCAGTGGATCCGTACAGTACGGATTTAGATAAAGGATTCGACGATTTGGAAGCCAAACCACGATGTCACTTTTCTTGCTACAGAAAGCTAACTAACAAGAAGGGGCTATCTCAGGCGGCAAAGAAGTATGAGAAAGCTGAGAAACAAGGCAGTCCTGCTGAAGAAGGTATGTCAACATATTGTAATTTGTTTTTAAATCAGCCCTGATCGTGTGATGTTTACATTGTACGTGGCTGATGTTACATAACAATATGTGACTGATAAAAGTGATATGAAAGAAAGAAAAAAAAAGAAAATGATAAAAAAGTTTATTAGTGTTATTATTATTTTATTTGTAAATACTTAGAGGTTTTAAGATATGAAACAACTCATTCTCTGTTGAATAAGACCCCATTTCCAGAGATTAGATATATCTACTTTAGGGGTTCACGCTAAACAGCTGTCAGTGGGGCGGACACGAAAGTTAAATACCCCCTTACAGCTTGTAGTAGGCGGGACGGACATTTAAGCCGGATTATCTGACAGTAATCTAGTGAGACTCCCCGCGGGGACAGATCAATCTAAAAGCTCTGGGAATACAGCCTAAGCTAGCTGTATGTTCTTGCCATGATTAACATCTCATTATTAGTTCATCCATATTAGCATTGCATTTACACAAAATAATGTAAGGCTTCACACAACAAGATATACAAACAAATGTTATGGTGGGATTTTATGAGACAAAGGCTTAAGTATCATGGTAGAATCTTTTATGTTATTTGTGGAGTGTTCCTCCCCCCCAGTTACATTGCTGCACATGTGCAACCATTAGTGAATATAAATATGTATAGGCTAAGCCCAACTTCAATGAGAATGTATTTTAGGGAATATTTACTGTATCTTGTGAGCCAGAAAAAGTAGGATAGCTTTTCACAGAACAAGCTGCAATGTGATTAATTTAATTAGGACTGTTAGGAATAATCCTTGTAACTTTCCCTTATGAATAAAATCAGTAAAGGTATACATAAATAGTATCAATAAAGAAATACGTTGACAAACAGTATCAATTAAGGAATAATTATAATGAGTAGGGTGACTGGTAGATGTAGTTCAGTTTAAAGAGAAGAGTCAATTTTATTCAAGGCATCTGATATTAATCTGGGCAGCAGAATGCTAGTGGGCTCCCTATTAATTATTAGATCTTTAAACTTGATTTATTTGTCTTAGTTGCAACAAATATTAAACAGTGGGTCTCATTTGCCTATAGTTTGTTACAGCTTAGTTCCTCATAAAAGGAACATGCTGAGCCACTAATACATTGAATCCTATACCTACCCTATGCCCTTTGAATCATGAGGATATATGTAATTATAGTTGTTAATATCACTTGGTGTCAATCATGTGATAAACTCACATGCGACTGTCTTATCTTATTTCATTATTATTTATTTATTTTATAGTTAAATCATAGTGATTGTATATACAATTGCACTTGCAACAATCAAGGATTTGCGGTCTGCTCTGTATTTGCTAAATCATTTGTGTATCCAGGTATCCAGATGTTTTTATTTGAAATATGTATTCTATGTTGTCTTTTTATTTATACAGGGCAACTGTTTTTATAACTGAATTTTGAGCACATTACTATTTTTACATATCTTTGTTACACCCACTTGGATATTTATCCAACGTTAAAGTTGTTTCTGTAGTAGTCAGTATCTGCACATTATAATGCACTAATATATATGGTATGAAAAGTAAAATGTTATTTTGCTTCTTTTACAGAACCATCAACCAGTTGTACTCTTCCCAAAATACAAGGTCCATCTCCCAAGAAATTGAGATCAGTCTCAGGGTTTGGTATATCAAAGTCACCAGTGCTGCCAGCTATCTGCATTATTTGTAAAAAAAAAAAAGTTGTGGTCACTTAGTCTAATTTTTGCAAGTGTTTTGATATTTAATGGGGAGACACTCATTTTGATGTAATTTTCACATTCATAATATTTTTTTTATTGTTTTGTATGTCCTTAATTTGTTTGAGATTGAGCTATTTAATTCCTGCCAGAAGTGTTTTTCGATTTTTATGTTCAATATTTCTAAAAGGTTTTCTATTTGATATAATTTCTTTGGTGGGTTGTTATCTTCGGATAGATTCTGTCCATGTGTTTCCCTTTGTATCTTGCTCAAGACTGTGCACCTGATTTACAGTTCTATTATCTACTAGTAGTTGTTCCAGTCTAAGACTAATCTTTAGACAGGTTTAGTTATAGTTGAAATAATAGGGTAACTGCCAAGCTTAGCTCTAAAAATGGTATTGCTAGCCTGCTTTCTTAGACCTAAAATCCATTTGCAAAACTTTAAGTGTACCTGTTCGAATGGCATTTTATTAATCTTTTTCAGATATGCACAAGAAATGTAGAAAGTTATAATTTCACAGTTGAAATAATTAAGTTGGAAAAATATATTATATATATCATAAAAGCCTTGTTAAATGTGAGCTGTTATTTCTTTTAATATGCTGTTATTACTAGACAATGCTGCAATTAATTGCAACAATTAAACTTCTTTAAAAATTGTACCTCTGCAATTTAAAGATAAACTTGAACATAAAAAACTCAATTATTCTACCTAGTGAAGCACTTATATATTTTTGAAATAATTTTTTGAGCACTTGCCAGCTTCATAAACAGACAGTCCGCATGATACCTAGTTTGTAACTCTACACATGGATTTATACTATTTATCAGTGTAAAATATTGAGTCAAATAATTTTAAGTGATTATATGCGCTTTAACACACCTGAGAATTTAAAATGCATTCAATGTAACATTACTGAACATACATGCAAGTGATTATATGATCACTATATTGGGTAATAGTGTGACCTGTGTGCGATTGTAGAAGTGGTACAGTGCACAGTCTACGGGCTATACTACATACCTTTTTGCCGTGAATTCACGTCATCATTTAGCCAATTATATAAATACACCTAAAATACACGTATTTTCCAACTATTTAAATCTTTCTCTCGATATTGACATCGATTTTAAAAACCTAGGACGTATTTTTTTTATTGAAACAACGCATGGGAATCATCTATTAAATGTGCAAGCTTCGCATGGAAATTCATTGTTTACATCGATCAGATGTAGGTCAAGTGATCACGTGACCCCTTTCCGTTGCTTTGATTGGTTTAAAGGGTAGAACGGCAGCACTTGGAACTACTCGGATGTCTCCGCACTCGACAGTCGAGGATTGCCGATTGGAACGGCAGGGCTATTCATTTTGATGTTTTGGCATAAATACTATCGCAATTATCTATATGTTGGCGCATCCTACGGTTGCCGAATTTATTGTGGATATTTTTTAACTGTTTATCTTCATGGCACCGAGAAAATTGTCTGGCCACTGGAGCTTTTCACACAATGAAACGATAGACCAGTGTAGGTAAGGGACTAATTGCTCACTATAACACTATCATGCAATGAAGTGCAATGAAGTGTGATGTAGCCGTATGAATGTATTTTCTTCACTCGTGTTCGTCTTTTGTTTTGTCACGTGGGCGTCATCTTACTCTCTCATTCCCATTGGTCATCTTTCCCGCCTTTCGTCGCTTATAAATATCGTCGCCGCCTTTTTCTGTCATTCTTCTTTGCTCATCGCTCTTTATATATTTACAGGTACGTGGTCAATAGTTTAATTATTTTATGAATATTATCATTATTATTATTATACTTATTATATATTAAGATTATAGCTATTAATAACATTATTATGATGATCGCACATTCTTCTTTGCTCATCGCTCCTTATATATTTACAGCAAGATGGTATGGAATAAATAAGAACAAAGAGAAATAGACTTTGCTGTGAACCGTTGCATAAATACGTAGTGTTTTTTTATTATTATTATTATTTTTTTTTTTTGGCGTATATAAAATATCTTTAGTTAGTCTAATTAAGTTTACATAGAGGTATGCACGTATAAATAGCATAATCTCGTGTTTTAACATAACGTTAAAACTTCTAATACTATTATTTCCACAATACAAAAACAGTGTCCAGGGACATCTTTTACTAGTCTAATTGGAAGAACTACACTGTAGAAACGTTAACACTGGTTAGCTCTTAAGCACATTCTGAGCGCCTGTTTTGTCTCATTTTTTCACCGCGTTTAGTTGCTTGGCAAGTTTAGCCCCCAAGCATGTTACAGGTGTTAAGCCTGAATGTGTTCAGCACTATGACGTGTTGAAGGTTAAATATATGTAGGGTGTTAGTATGTGTTGGCTTTCATGGTTCTTTTAGTTTTTAGGGTTTTGCGGGTTTTAGGGTTTCAAATATATATATGTGTGAGAGCCTTCTCATACTGGTACCTCTGATGGGGGCAGGGAGAGAAAAGGCTTACTTTATCTATAGCGTAAGAAGTATATCAATATTTTATATACCCTTATGGAGGCAAGGGAAGGGACAATGTATTTCAAAAGTCATGAATGCATTACAATTAGTCAAGGGTCATTGATAATGAGTCAAATATCACAGGAGGTCATTTTTGGGATTTTCAACAAATGGAAACTAAAAAGATTTTTCATCATTGTTTAAGAAGAACATTTTATTTGGTGAATGTTTCAAAAATAGCCATGCATATTATATATAAGTCACTGTGTAGGTGAAAACAATGGTTTGAAATACGTTAAAAATATAAAATATTAATTTACTGAAGAATTAAACATTTTGTCAATAATAAAGATAAATGTGAACAGAAACGTATACTGCTACAAGCAGCTTGGTTTCCATGTTCATTTTTCCATCTAACACATTAACTTTAATTGGCATATTCAGTATACGCATTGAGAGAATGAATGTATTTAAAAAAATCTTTAAAATATTATTGTATCGATAATTATCCCCAGTATACCAGCACCCAAGTACTGGCTGGGCTGGCTCATGTATAAATCATACATGTGGCTATTTGAAATCACACTTTGTCTATTAGGAAATCAAGTCTCAAAAATCCTGTCATTATTACAAGGAGTTAGCGATTTGTGACCATGTAGAAAGAGGTTAATTTTATCTTGTTGTGTTCTGAAGTTATTGCAGTCATCTCCCAGTATATTTTCGATTATTTTATAGAAATTACGGTAACTTCGCCTGTTTAAGAGGGCATCAAAAGAAGAATGTCGTGGAGTTTCAGCCTTTGAGCTATCCAAGTTATCAATTATTGTTCAGATTTGATTTCCGTATCAGTCACATCCACCTCAGACAGAGTTTCACTTGTTCTGGGGGAGAAGGGAGAATAGCGTTGCAGTGTCAGTCTCATCGTCAGAGTGAAATCTCTTTGAGAAACACATAATAAGCAACACTAGATTTTTCCGACCAGTATATGCAGACATACCTATTGAAGCATTAACGAAAGCTGGAATTGACGTATTGAACTGTGTTCCTATCATGCTTTTCATGGTATGTCAGTTCAGTTTACGTCCGTCTGATTTTTCGCCAATTAGACTATTGTAATAAGTTCCCTTCTTGCCCTTTATCAGTTTATAAACCAGAGCGGACTTAGCCTTAAAACCATTTGTATTATCCTGCGTAGGAATTATTCTCATTTTAGCATATAATTTCGTTTTTTAGAATTTCATGCCGTAACCTGTTGGAGAACCAAGGCTTGTCATTCGCTTTACACCCAAACCCAATATAGAGGTGCAACTGATGTCACAAGCATGTTATTTAGATATATTTACTGCACAGATTGCTAACTGTGTTTGATTATTTTAGGGCCCCACATACGTTACTGTCATGGATACAAAACGTCAAACTGTGAAACGTTCTACTCACTTTTAAAATTCAGTCATCACTGGTTTTGTTCATTGATTTATCTCCTACAAGTATAACGTTGCTAAAAATTATAATAATCTTCTGTATAGAGCAGTGAATTGTTTTTGAGCGACTTTAGTTTGCTTGTCACAGAATATTAAAAAATAGGGAAAATACACCCTACCGACAGTAAAGTAAGCATTTAATTAAAAAAAATCCCTTCATGATCCAAATATTATATCAGAAATGTCAAACTATCATGGAACCACAATATATTGTTCGGTTAGCAAAAGAAAATATTATATCTCTTGCACACAAGTACTTGAACAAAATGAAACATTTTGACAATTTTTCTAGGGAACATACGTTACCTAGTGTAAGTGATGACGCAAAGCCCCTTGAGATACAGTTTAAATATTTATAAAAACGTCCTTACGTCATGTCTAATATACCATGACTGAACCACCAAAATATATATATCGGAACGCGGCATAAAAATGAAAATTAAATGGCAAGAACATACGTTACCATATAGGGCTCTTTGCGTAATGTTTAAGACATGGTAAAATTTTAAAAATTGGATTTCAGTGGAGACACCATTCATTTTTTATTTTCTTACACTTCAGCATGTGAACTGCCCCTCTATATTGGGTTTGGGTGTTTAATACTTCTTATTTTTTGTGGTATGTACTTCCTATATATAGATAGAAGTCTGTCTGTAAAGTTTCTGGTCATTTCATGCGCATTGTCGAAATGTCGGAAAAAGGTTTTCCCCAATCAAAACTATTTATTTCATTAATTATTCATGCTTCTTTTCCTTTATCATATTTCCAAATTATCTTTCGATGGGGGTTACGTTTAGGTAGAAAGATATCGAAAGAGGTCACGAGCATGAATTTGGTAAACACATTAAAACAACCTACATGATAATGTTACATATGCAGTATCTAGTGTGGGGTTGGTGTGGAGCGGCTTGTCCTCAGGTCCTTGGTGCACTTGATCGGCCTGTGCATAGAACAATCCATTTCACTGTCATCCCATAACCCTGTTAGAGCTATCCTGAAAATGTGTGTTAGTGAATGTATGTTTTATTTGCATCCTTCACCTACCCCACTCCTCAAAGATAAATAATAATTAATAAAATTATGATAATCAATGTGCAAATGTATTTGGAAGAATGATAAACATGCTTCTGTTTGACCTTAAATGCCACATGTCACTTGACATAAATACGTTGCCATTATAAAGAAATTCTGAGTATAAAGTGCGCATGCCCCTTAATAAAAAATTGACAAATTGGTGCAATTGTTAAAATTTTAGCAGGGTATGATACAACCTATTGCGGACCTCACTGCATTTTTCTCTCATAATCACCGTGCATTCAAAACATACCCTACTCATCCTAAATCTGCTAATGTTGAATATCTGTTAAGTGATCGATTTCGTGAGAGGACCGGGTGATATATTTTGATACAGGCCTTTCAAATTATAGCTTTTAACTAAACGTCTCTTAAATTCTCTTGACGTGGAATTGGTGGTATGCTTACAGGCATGTGATGATTCTATCTTTAAGGTTTAAGAGATAATGAGGATGAAAGCATTTCCATTTGTGCTCATCTGAACCTCTGAATATGTTTCCCTTTATTTCTTTCAGAGGTCAGAATAAATCAGGCTTAATTTTTTGTCAATTTCAGAGGTCGATCTCATTATTATACAAAATTTTTAAATCCTTCAAAGCATAATTAAGGTATGCTTCCATAGCAAGGTATGTTTCCGAATGCAAATAATAAAACCCATACCTATTTCCCTTATTTATTGAATCAAAATTAACAGTGTATGGAGTTTTTTTTTTTTTTTTTTTTTTTTTTTTTTTGGGGGGGGGGGGGTTAACCAAATATGACCTCTGACCTAATCAAAAAATATACTTTAAGTCGTATAAACATTAAAACAAAATTGCTTAATTTGCAATATATATCATGCATTCCATCTTTCCAATAATATTCAGAATATACCTTCTCTTCAGTGCGTCTTTTTTACGGAAAGACCCCACTTCTACTTTGAAATGAAGTCACATATGTGAATAAAAAACATGTAAATTGGATATACAGTATCAAACTAGCTGCACTAATCATAAATAATTATATGGTATCAATCTATACTTAAATATAATTTCTTTTAACCAAGAAAAAATATTTAAATGGTGTTAAGGTTTATATTTATAAAAAAAAGTTTAAAGTTTGACCTCGTCTTAGCTTTTAACCTAATTCTAGTAAGTAACTATTTACATTGTGTTGCTCTTGTCTGAAAGTGATGAACAATAGAGCATCAGGCTGCTGGTGGGGTATTCAGTATAATAGTTTATTTAAGCTCTTATCACCTGCCGTTATACGCGCGTTACTCAGAAGTACATTGTAGTTTGGGTTATATCAAAAGAACTATCTTAAGGTACTACAGTATATCAGTGTCTTTCAAGATTTTAAACTGAATTTAAACTACGGAGATCAGGTGACACACATTTTAAACCGTGTATAAACTTTATTAAAATGGACTCAAAGATATATAAAAAAGAATTGCTTGAATTTGAAAAAAAGATGGTGTGAATATAGCTGTTACCTGTATTGTTGCCTTGGTTGCCTCTTGACCTATGGCCGGCTGAGTTCTGCTGTTTAAGAATCTGAAGATATAATGAAAAAATAATAAATTCACAACCAAAGTGACATGTTTAATCGTAATAAGGCTCCGTTCACATGGAAAATTTATTTTCTAAAAATCTAAATATCTATTTTCGGTATCTTGTGATCACGGTCTGTGCCGTCATCTTATATTTTGTGTTTTCGGCCCATGTTACACGGTGCTCTGAAAACGACCACGAGCTTAATATCCGAAAGAAGAAAGAAATTATCGTAGATTTTAGGAAAAATCCAACAGAAATCAGCCATCTTACGATAAATGGTTCCGTGATTAAAATGGACATTTAAAATTTCTTGGCATACAAGGGTCAGCAAAGACTTTACTTCTTACGGCTTGTGAGGTCATACTATGTTAGCCTAGTAATGCTGGCAAAACTTTACCGGGCGGTGACTGAGAGTGTACTGACACTCTCTTTCACCGTCTGGTAGGTAGTGCTACAGCAGAAGACAAGAAGCGCCTCGATCGCGTACTAAAAACTGCTAGCCGCATTGTAGGAAGGGGGTTGCCCTCGACTGAATGTTTGAATATGAGACGAGTGCTCAATAAAAGCAATCACGGGTGACCCTGGTCACCAAGCGAATAGTCCACTTATACCCACGTCATCCAGCTGACTACGGTCATTAAAGGCAACTTCCACTCGCACTAAAAAGAGCTTTTACCCATCAGCAGTACGTATTTTTAATTAGCAAAATGGATTGTATTTTATTTTATCGACAGGTCATATCAATGTTCATTCTATGCTCTATGTATAAATGTGACAATAGATAATTATTATTATTATTATTATTATTATTATTATTATTATTAACATACTTCCATAACCTGCATAAATCTTTGCTCAAGACATTTTTCTTGTTTAGTCATAAAATATAAACTTAAACCTTGCCTAGCAGTAGGTTTTGGGTCATTATACCAAAATCAACCGAAATCAAGTGAAATCAACAATAAATTCCTATACTTATATAACATAACATTTATAAGCTTGTTTCAATTGTTTTACCGCATTTAAATTCATCAGATGCTTGCCACACTGCAAAAAATGATATTTTAATTAGTTTGGAATCAAAAATAGATGCGACGTGAGTTGACCCAGATATCCTATGAGTTAACTCTGATATCCCTTTGTTGTCTCATTGACTTAGTTTGTGTACCTTAAAGGATTTGCTTCATACCGTCAGAATGGCCTCAACGGAACATATTCTTCAGAAAACATGCCCAACTAACGATATCTTTATCCAAATACACAAATTAAAAGCTCATTTTGTAAATTTTTGGCTTAAAAAACGTCCTATTTGCTCGGCCTGGGAGTTAATGAGCTACGTGGTCACGTGGTCCGATGACGACAATCGAGCCACTGGAGAACAGAGCGTGCTTAGCTGTCAAACTGAGCTGCATTGTTTACCTGTAAGATGACTTCTCTGGCTTCTGATAAAAGTTAAGAGCTTGTCCACGAGAGAACCAGCCCAGGGTGGCAAGGTGGGGGTCAGCGGATTTCAACCAAATTTGTTGTATGGAGGCATATTAGGAAGTTATTCATGAGTTAAGAAGGAATCCCAAAAATATCCTTTCTTCAGAGAATTATAGCCTATTATAAGTCATGGCTTATGTAGCCTCTTTGAGACTCCATTTTTACCTTGGAAAAATAATGATATATTTTGTGTAAATTAAACAAAAATGGAGAAAACTTAAAAATATTAGACCTTACAATCATTGAAAACAATCATTTGGCTTGCCACAGATATATGTAGAATTCAGATAAGACCCTGCTTGGGCGAGCCACACCCATTTATAACACCCCTCCCCCCAAAGTCCAATTTTGATACTACCATCTTTAATTGCATATATCTCCATCTTCACAGGGTTTACAGCTATAAAACTGCATGAATATTTTAGGCAGAT
>NW_019776103.1:15471-48382 GCF_001039355.2 Lingula anatina | reverse complement strand
TTTGCCCCGACCGGTTTTTTTTTTTTTTTTTTTTTGAAACAGGAAGAGACAAATGAACTAAATCGCCCCGTTTGTCCCATGTTTTTCGGCCAGATTTAAACTATGCCTAATACTAGACAAGATTAAAATATATTTTTAATTAAATTTTGGATTTATAATCGATAAAATAATTATTTTTTTGCATAAATATGCACATTGCATTCGAATTAATTGAAGTCATCTTGGATTTCATGGTGATTTGGATATAAGTGATTTTCCTTTATTTCTTTAGAAAGTACGCAGACCGATGAAGAGTCAGAAAAAGGTAAGAATTCACCAAGATTTACTTAAACAAAGTAAAGAGACTTTTGTGAGATAAAGTTTCAGCCGATATTTCATTCACCTTCACGAATGGTAATACAAACGGAAATATACCACAAACTTTGGAATTTATTGAAGTAAAAATTAAAGCATTTGAAAATATGATACGACCTTTAGTGGGGGTTATCATTATCACATTAGATGGGGTTATCATTTATCTACATTTTTTTCTTTTCTTTAAGTGGGTAGCCCGACCAGCGAAGAGTTACTTAAAGGTTAGTGGTCTCATTGTTTATCTTAATAGTGGTGAGGATTAAAAACATCCTAAGCTTCCTCGGCAGTGGTCTTGTATTTAGAAACCATGTTCAATTAATATACAGACTGAAATATTAAAGCAATAATAACTCTTCGTTTTGGCCAAAAAATGAATTTTCCTGGAGTAAACAACATTTTTCCCATACTTACCAATGGTTAATGAATCCATTTTTACATTCAAAGTTAGTCCCTGGTTTTTTTCTAAAAAGTTTGGTTTTTTGTTAAAATCTCTTAAGAGATTTTAACAGAGTATAGACATCAATGGAGGTCACGTGGTCTAAAGACAAGTTCAGATATCAGAATAAAAGCTATAACTGCTGTTTTTTGGTAAAACAGAATATATTATATTTCTATGAGTTATTCACAAGGTTTTTACTGTGAAATATAGATATCATACGAAGAGTTATTATCCCTTTAACTGTGCAATTATCTATTATCACGAGCATGATCCATTTAATGTGCGGGTAACTTTCACTACTACTTCTACTACTACTACTACTACTACTACTACTACTACTACTACTACTACTACTACTACAGCTGTGGCTACCAATTCAGATGAAACCAGTGTGGCCATTCCAATATTCAATTTTAGATTACTGCAATATATCTCAAAACGTTTAACGTCACATGCACTGACATGCAAATGCCTTTTTTTACAATAGAAATATATTTCTTGTAAGTTTTGTGTCGTGCTCCCTTCTTTTCATAACTCCTATGTGCCTTAAAGTTTTTTCCTTCGCAGTGACCGCCACACTCACGCGTTAAATTAGGGTAGTCGCGTGGAAATTATGCCATGATCACGGGTCGTAATTGCATCTTTCAAATGCTGTTTTACTGATTGAGTAGTATTAAGCAATTAAATTGGCGTGACTGATTTTGCAACATATAGATATTTATCCATGGGGCGGCCCGATTGCATTTATAATGGACGAGATATTTTTGAGTTATGCATCTTGCAAAGTGGAACTTTTGGTTAAAAGTGGCACAGATAAAAAAATGAATAAATGAATTAAAGAAAAGAGAGTCCAAATGTTTGGGTTAAGTTTAAAAGGAAATTTACTAGCGTAGGATGCAAATGCGTCCTTCCCTTTTTCTAAGCTTTAACGCACTGGGAGAGTGGGTCGCGTTGTATCCAGATTCTTTCAATTTGTAGTGTTCAAAATTGTGAGGTAAAGTTTTTGTATCATTTCCAAATAAAACTGTTTTGCAATGGCTTGGTATGCTTCCTTAGATTTTCACTTGCTCTTTTTCTTTTACGTTTTAGAGGATAAATATATTGATATGAAAGCACACAAAGGTTAGTATACCTCATGTTATTTATTCCTTCTTTCGTAACACTGGCATGAAAATATATTTGTTGTTCTTCTGTTATGCACTATTTTCTCCAAAGTAGGTAATTAACGTGAGAAAGAGGATTTCTGAAAATAAAAAAATGATATTTATAGTTTGAGGCTTTAAACATCGTCGGCCAGTTGAATTGTATAAACTTAACAACCTTTCCTGGAACTGACGCATCTTGCTTTTACAGTATAGGGTTGTTTTCCATAAGAGTTTTATAATCTAGCCATATATATTATTTTTTTAATATTTTTCTTTTGTATCAATCTTTAAATATTATTATTATTATTATTATTATTATTATTATTATTATTATTATTATGTTTGATGTGTATTATTATGTATTATTATGTTATGATTCTGGTAACCTTTCTTAATTTCGGATATTTCGGACCAGTGCACACCTTTACTTTGAGGGGACATGCTTAGGAAAAAAATACCAATTTGAGTTTTAGTGCATGATTCTCCTGAGCTGCAATGCAAATTTTAACAAAACCATTATAACGTGGAACATTTGGAACTTTTATACCCCCATTTGACTATGATTATGTTATTACGTATCATTATATTCTGTCAAATCTTCCGTGAGAAATTTAAGCACAATTGTGCAATTTGCAGTATATATTTGGTATTTGCAATGTGGAGAACATATACTCGGTGATTTAAGAACTAAATTTCTCCGCAAACCTGTTTGAGATTGACACGACCATTGTTTCAAATTCTTTCCATATCGTTCCATTTCTCACTGTAATTTTTCTCAACGATTTCCTGAAAAATTAAAATATTTAAATCTTAAAATGTATTCCAAGGATTCTGACAAAGTCCATTCTAATCGATATACAACATATTGTTTCTTATGAGTTTTCTCTTTCTTCCAAACCAGTTTTTATTATTATTATTATTATTATTATTATTATTATTATTATTATTAATTGATTTATTTATTTTGTAGTCCATGAAATTTTGATGATTCATTTAAAACCGTCAGTGTATTTCTTAAACTTTTTAGTTGTACCCAACACATTAGTCTTATCTTCGTGATATTTGAATATAATTTAATTTTAATTATCTATTTTAAAGTCCTTTGAGTCTCTTTAAGTTCAAAAACAAACTTTATGTTTTTACTGAATTTTATTGCTGATTAACGATCGTTCGCGGCCAAATGAGGCCGTGAAACGTCATGTATTGTGAATGTTTAGGAGTTTTTACACCTTTTTCTTGAAGAGTTTTTCGTGTGCGTCGACTACCATATGTTAACCAAGTTAGGATTTTAGATTATTTTGGAAACAGTCAACTGCAGTGTAGTCGACCTAGCTAGGTAACTCAGCTCGTGCTAGTCAACTACGGATTTAAGATTTTTTGTGTAACGGGGACCAGGACATATGAAGACGAGTTTTATCCCTTTATTATAGATTCTCCAAACCCCTAGAATTCAATGGTCTTCTTTTCTGTTATGAAAATCCAATCTATTCAATCTAAAGCCTTAGCTAAATTGAATTTGCCTCTAAGTATCCGTCCGCCGTAAAAGCATTGTTCATCTTCATTTATGAATATTGCCAGTTCTTTTTATGCAATTAGTTGTACATGCAGAGGCAAGTTTATACACAACATTAAGTAGGGATATTGGACCAAGATTTTTTTCCCAAGAATTGGAAGGTTTATTATGTTTTGGAAGAAGGACAAGTATAATCAAAGTAAAAGTTATAGGTAGATATAATTTCCATATGCTTCATTTATACATCTTATGATTCATTAATCCAAAATTATTTATTATCTCATGTATTTAAAAAAAATAACGCGAATCATACAGATTTATGGGTGGAATACATTTCTTATAGTATGTTTTCGACTGTATATTTGCCAGATTTATTTTCAAAACTATTACAAAAAAAATTAATTTACTTTATTTTTTCAAAATTTTGTAGCGGATAGTAACACGGAAAAACAAACGTTTCAAGGTTAATATCGCCAATGTTTTTTACATTATTTAATATTTTTTCAAACTTCATAAACTTACCTCTTTTGTACTTCTTTATTTTGTTTGTCTGCATATTAAACAGCTTTGCTACATTATTTCAACAATATTTAAATATTGACCAAAACACTGTTGGTAGTAATTCGGGAAATTCCCCCCCCCCCCCCCCCCCCCATCTCCCCAGTGGACAATTTTATTCAATATGCATGTTGTATTTTGTGTATGGTTGTAAGATCAACAGGTTAATTGCCCTTATTAGAAAGTGTTTCATTCAACTATGTCTTCAACAGTGATATACTTTGAAAGATTGATTGATGATTATATATTTAATTGCTACTCTTTGTAAATGTCTTCCAAATTACGGGAAAAAATGTCCAATATCCATGCATTTTTTTCTTCAAGAGCACCATGACGCTGAAATTCAAGATCTCAAACGTAAGTAACACATTGTACGGAAACTGTTGGTCCATAACTATCGTGAATAAACAACGCATTTTAAAGAAGTAGGCTGGACAATAACCCTAACATACAGTGGACTGAAGCTACTTCATTCCATATGGTGAATAAACAATACATTTTCAAAGAAATAAGCTTGATAATAACCCTAACATTAAATGGATTAAAATACTTCATTTCTCATATATTACTTTATATTCTCCAATATCCATGCATTTTCTATTTATTTAAGAGCACCATGACGCTGAAATTCAAGATCTGAAACGTAAGTAACAATTTTCTAGAATCAGCTTGGTTCTTAAGTATGGTAGGTTTAGTGACACTGAGGGTAACTTTATGTGCACCGCAAATAACTGGAGTACAGTAGACTACATTTTGTGTTCAACAGAACTCTTTCCCTCGATCCATACAGGATTTCAGTGTTGGTGATCACGATACATCTGATCATTCCCCTGTCTCATGTAGCTCCAACTGTGTTACGAATAGTCGCCTGGACAAAACATTAGCAATAATTAATGCAAACTATCTAAAAACCTAACATATAAATGGAATGAAACATATAAAGACGCCTTTCTGAGCAAATTTTATGACTTGTTTACCGCATTTTAAGGAAGGTGCAGGACGAGAATATCATAGACACCCAGACGGAATTCATTACTCTGTATCAATCAGCAGGCCAAGGTAAATGTCACGCAATTTTTATTTTACAGGACACAAATTGGCTGTCCCAGTGTCATGTGATGGATCAGATGAAGAAAATGCACCCAGCTAAACAAGGACTTGGTGTAAAGTTGAAATAGCTATAATTGAAGGCGTGGCGTCACACTTCAGAGACTATGTGCCACTATCCATCATTTTGACTTATCTGCACACCAGTGTTTAAAAACAGTATAAGCAATATATTTCATTTATATTATAACTCACACAAATGTAGAGCAAAGCTTGTAAATAATTTATCTTCCGTTATACACATATTATTGGGTAAATATGATGTACGGTATGAGATGATGTTAAATGATAATGTTAAAGAGATAATAACTCTTCGTTTTGGCCAAAAATTAATTTTCCTGGGGTAAACAACGATTCCACATACTAACTAATGGTAAATGAATCCAATTTTACCTTCAAAGTTAGTTCCTGTTTTTTTTATTTTTTTTTCTGAAAAGTTTATAAAAGATTATAAAAGATTATAAAAGAGTATAGCCATCAATTGAGGTCACGTGGTCAAAAGACAAGCTCAGATATCAGAATAATAGCTATAACTGCTGTTTTTGTGGTAAAACAGAATAATTATATTTCTATTAATTGTTCACAATGTTTTTCTTGTGAAATATTGATCTCATACGAAGAGTTATTTTCCCTTAATAATAGCAAGTCAATAATACTTGCGGAACATGCATTGCAACTATTATATGAAGTATCTACATGTAATTACTCGGGTGTTAGCTAATACAGCCCCGATGTAATTTCTGGGTTGCATTACAAGTTTCAAATCCAGGGTTTTACTATTCCTTCAGCTCCTTTACATATAGGGTACAAAGTCATCGTTTACTATAGTGCCCCTTAAATGAATAACGTTTTTTTCTGTTGTTGGCTGCGAGAATAGAAGAAAAAATGTTTTAAAATGATTTCTTTGTGCATCAATATGAAGGCTAAGACATTTTTTATGTAAATATGTACTAGCTTATTTTATTTTATTTATCATTATTTCTTCAGTAAGTAAATAGTCTTACTCATTGTAATTGCTTAATAGCATATTCACTAAAATTATATTTATATTATCATTTTCATCAAGCTAGTTGGATGCATACGTTACAGTGAAAAAAATGTATATAATTGTGTACATAAAGAATCAGGATATACATGTATTATACTTCTTGTAAAATGGTAGACCTCTGCCTGACCGGTCAACACAGAAGATGTTGATTATGTGTCTTACAATGGTATTACCGGACACAGTTTATGTGAGATTGAAGTGGATTATTGCCCTCTGATTGCACAGTTACCGCAGACTGTTTTGAATAATTCCCTTGGGCGACGCTACGTCGTGTCGATGTTAAGTAGTCACATCTTTAAGGCTGGTTGCGACATTATGGCCTTTAGAGATGACTTCATGATGCAAATAAAAATTGGTTGATTCCTATAGTTCATTTTTATCAATCACTATGTATTCTTACTGGGAATCGAGAAGCATTTATTAAACTAAAATTCTCTAAATGAGGGGCGAGGGCCTTTTTATACCTGTCTTGGAGGAATATTTCCTGATATTACAAGAACAGCCAAAGTAAATGTAACATTGTGGCTATTTGTACCAGAATCGTAATTGCATTCTGCAGAAACTTCACTTCTTTTAACTGAATCCTAATATTCCAAAATATTCCAAAGTCATTCTTGCATATGGAAACTGTTTCTTGACAACATTTGTCATGTTCAAGCTGTATCCTGCAAATATTCATGCAAACAAATTTATAACTGAATCCAACTGGGACAAGATTTCTACCAGATATGTTCAAAATGCTACGATACATCACGATTTCTAAAATTCATCAATCCCTGGCATTTGGTGGAATTTATTGTCGGTGTAGAATTAGGGCATTGTATAGGTATCATTAGTTAATTATATATATATGGTAGAAGGCGTTGGAGTCCCACTTTCTCTCACTGGCACTACTTGCTGTTGTCCTATCAGGACTGTACACTATTTTTAGATAATCTATATTTTCCTTATTGGCATAATTAATTGTGATATCAATGATGTTTGTGAATATCTGCAAATATTATTCAACATTTTGGGTGTTTTCTGTTTCATTTCTGCTCTTTTTACATAATAAGCTATTTTGTCTGATATTCATTCTGCAAATGAAACTGAATAATGTTATAAGGTGTTTTTTTATGCAATCTTCTGTCGATAATGGCAAACTTGTGTGTGTTTACCGCCCAAATAAACGCAGCGACTTTCTCGTTTCTTTAATTGAATTTATTTTGCACACCCATAATGTCTGAAACAATAAGTGAAATAGTATGATGTCATTTTCTTAAATAAAGGTATTATAATGAGTTTGATATTTACTTGTTTTGACATGTGGCAAAACTTTTAAATATAACTTTTAACTTTAAAACATACACCTGTTAGCATTATCACATTCTGGATTTATATGCAATTACTCAGACTGCACATTCTCTAAACCTAAAATTAACTTTACATTAATTATAATCCTTACTTTACATAAGCTTTTCACGCATTAACTAGTACGGCTTTGTGAATATTCGTGTTTTTACGGTGTACTAGTACCGGTTCTTAACCTTGTAGTTCAGAATATAAAACGTGGCACCTACGGATGAATAAACATACCATTTTAATATATTAATATTAATCAAACTTTGTTTTTACTCATATGAATAAAGAAATGATGTACGTCTGACCCAAAATACTACCTAAACACTAGTGAATTGACGAAAGCTATTCTACTATCTAGACATGCGAATTGCATCTTTACATATACTAGCCAGGCTCTGGCGGTTCTTAAATCATGTTTCTAAATTTCATATTTCTAACATATTCCAATAAGTTAGAAATAAGGCATTTCTAATAATAATAATAATAAAAACATTTACATTAAAGATCCAGGACACAATTCATTTTCAACGTAACTTTTCCTTTCTTCATATTCCTGCCCATCTATAGAAGACCCTCGTGATTCTTTCTGGGTTGCAAACCAGTATTAAAATCCTTTTGACTCCTATAGTAACGTTTAATTATTTACAATTCTTTCCATGATTTAACAAAAATCATGCACACTTCAGACTTAAACACTTCCACTCAAGGACAAACCAGTTCCCCGAGTTAACTGTCAGAATTCATCTGCAGACTCGCCGTTGCTTTGGCACGGTTGATGTTAGGAGACCAGTGATCACCGCCAGGAACCGTGTTCATCGAAACAGATGGTATACAGAAATCAGGCATGGACACTAGCCATCAACTAGGCAATGATATTATACTGAGATTAATTAAAGCAAGTATTGTCAGAATTAATGGGCGCGTAAGGATTTAGAGAACAGCTAGGAAAACGTATTTTCCCAATTCTCTGCCCATGATCGCTAGGATACACCCCACATAAGTGATATGATAGGGTGTATTAGCTACTATAGTGTAGACGAGCTGGCAGTGGTCAACGGGAACCTTAACGCAGACCATTGCATCCAAGTATTGGAAAGGAACTTAAGGGATTATATCGGGCATGTTTTGGGGGAATGCGATCACCCATTTATCTTTCAGCATGATAATACGTACAGCCAATGCAACGGTAGGCTGGTTATATATGCGAGCAAGTCCCCCCCNATCCCATTGCAAACAAAAAACTTATACTATTTTTGCACTGTATGTAGAATCACTGCCCAAACGTCACACTGAGAATGAAATTGTAGTCATTTAAACTCTCTAGTCAGAGTCCAGCACCCCTTGACCCTCATGGAGTTAATTTGACTCCTATATAAGGGTCAAATTACCCCACTACCAGAGTCTTTAGACTCTCTTATCAGAGTCTTTAGACTCTCTTATCAGAGTCAATCTCCCCCTGGCTCTCATGGAGTCAATCTCACTCTAAAATCAAACCCAAATTACCGGGGACCAGTGTCTGTCTGACCCCTTCCACCGACTCTTTTCCCTCGCTGGACAGCGGTTTTGTTTCCAGGTTGTAGGTTTGACCCGCCAATGCATGTCACTGGGGAGGTATGCTCACTCATTGGAATATTTGTATATATATATATGTCATGCTGTTTATAACCAGATTTACAAACTATTTATTATTGCTGTTTCAACACCATATGCGACCGGATGGCCTTGTGGTTAGAGTGTCCGCCCGGAGGACTAAGGTCGAACCCTTCCGGGGACAAAGCAGTCTTTATTAAACGGTGCCTGCTGTCTCCCCGCTTGGGAGTGTTGTTGTTGTTGTTGTTTTCATAATGCGCCAAGGAGTCAAAAATTCCTTAATATGGGGTCATGGTGACTCTTTTGTAGAGATAAGCCAAGGGATGAAGGGGTGTGTGAATGGAATCAATTGTGACCCTCCTGTGGGGTCTGGGGTGGCGTTACTCCATCGGAGTCATCTTGACTCCAATTGGGAGTTATTTTAGGTACCACTGCTGGACTCCAAGTTTGGAGTCACTTGGACTCCGATTTCATTCTCAGTGTACCGATATTTTAAACTCCACGCACAGAAACCTCAGGTGTGTCGTCCAATCCAAAAGATATTGTACAAAACACTAAAATATCATTGAGTTTTAAAATATGGTTAGTTTACTTATTCGTGGTACAGTCAGTAAATGTTTGTGAAAAAATCTTTAAGAAGCTGAATAAAGAGCATTTGTTCATGACATGATTTTTTTATCACTTAACTCATTGCGTTAGAGGTGCCACTTGTTTGCTAGGGAGTGCGTATGCGCAATTGGGAACTTCCACCAAGAGCCTCAAAGTTCAAATACCACTCTGAGCCGTAATACCCGTGCAGCTTTTAATCGCTCGCCCACAGAAGTCTGTCTTACATACAGGGAAATCGGCAAAGCTGTACACCTGCCAAACAGAAAGGCACCAGGGAAGACTTGTTCTTTATTTTATATCATGAAGAACAAGGCAAGAGCGTCCAAGAGTTCAATTCACATTCCCAGCTGACAATGACACGTACAGGTATTTTAGGTAAGTGAAGCGCATCTCAATTAAGCCTCGGTCACAACCGGCTACGGGCTCTAACGGGCTGTTTGCGTCCAAATTTTGGGCAAAATTTCACGTCCCACGCAAGTCCTTCTTACGAAATTTCGAGCTGGCAGACAGCCCGTAAGCACGTACGAAGAATGTTGAACATGTCCAAAGATTCTACGAATAGCCTGCGAACAACGAGGCCGCAAGCATAACTTGCTCCCCACGCACGGAGAAAAAAAGCTTACATAGTAGAAAAAAGGGCGGAGGAAGAAGAAAGAAGAGGAGAACAGGAAGCAAAACTGACGTACGCCGTCAGTACGTCACTACAAACGTGTGAGGCAAGTGTGAAGCAAAACTGACGCATGAGGGCACTACTTTCGCCGTGCGTTGCATTTCCTTTGATGAGTGTGTGCCACGTACACAGGAAGGAAAACAAACTCAAGAAATGAGTACAATTTCCACGGCCATCGCTCTTTGCAATTAGCGTTTGTGCTTGAAAGGACATCTCATGCGGCCCTTGCGACTAGCACGGCAGATTTTCCTCTACCTCTACGACCTCCACGGCCTGCGCAATACCCAAAAGTCCTGAAATTTCTGCGTCCGGTTGTGACCGTGGCTTTAGTTAGCTTTACAAAAGATCTAGCGAATATGTTGTGTGGGTGGTATTTGCTAGCGATGTTCGGGTTCTTTCGCCATACATGTAGAACTCCGCTCGACTATTGTTTTTCAAAATGATTCAAAGTTCAAAATTCAAAGTAGTCTTATCAATTACCTGACGAGAGCTCGTGAAAGCAAAGTCATGGTTCGCGACGAAAGTCTATAATATGTGTAATGCCCGTGCCTTAAGTCCTATGATTCCCATCGAAAATATTAAAAACAGGAAGACGATAATTTAAAAGTAACTCCCTCACCTCCCACCCAGAGTATTTTCAGTGTTACGGAGACTTAAGACATAATATGGGGATACTCAAAGAGAACAATGCTATTGAATAAAAGCTCGTAGACGGAACAGTGTCATCAGTATTTACAATCTGCCATAGTTGAGTGGACTCTATGGGACGACCACTGCGTAACCCTAGCTTTTCATTTCCCGCATTCAGATTCTAAACGTAGTTTACCATTTGAATATATACTCTTTAAAAGAGCTACTGAGAATGATTTGGGTATAAGAAAAAAAAGCACAACTTGTTACATAACATGTGCAAAATATATTTAAGCAGATGTTGTGGAATAAAGTAAAAAAATGCCCCTACAGAAACCGCACGAAACTCATCAAAGTTTCCATCCATAGTGCATTTCCACAGTGAGATCAGCTCCTGGTTGGATTTTTCTCAACGGTTATAAACACCCGCAAATATCATACCTCGATATTTAAATCAACAGAGATATAATAACACTTGAAAAATAAAAACCTATACTAATGCTACATGAAAAAAGTTCAGTTCAAATGGCGTTTAAACGATGAGTAGTTACAGAAATCACTTTGATTATAAATCTAAATCCACCTTCAAAACACTGACCTTTCAGCAAAACGAAAACGTCTTCGTCTGTTATTCAGTAGTTTTTTGATGGTCTATTTAGCTACGTCATATACGAGTGTAAATGAAACGTTAATGACGTCACATTTACCTGACTGGGAATCTCATTTGAAATACATTGTATTCTAAGTGTCATTCATTAGAGGCTTCTAACGCAGAAAGCATTTTACGAAAAAATAAAGAAAAAAACACGAAAAGTCTAAGACCATTACACTGTCTTTGCCGCTCTATACACGGTGTGATCTGATGTAAAGAAAATATATTGTGACCTCTATATTAAAAGTGAATTTAAAAAGAATACACGGCAGAATCAAACTACCGTTAAAGAAACTCAGTTTCCTGTAATCTATATACTGAAGTGTAATATAGAAATTAAACTGGCATAAATTCAATGTTTGATATAAGATATGACGATCTTAGCACTAAAAATACTAAGCATCCAAGACTTTCCCCCATTAAATTCTGCCATTAAGAAAAATATTGCACATGTGTAGATAAAGATTATCTCTGAAATATCCAGTTTGGTCATTTATTTCACAGTTGGAATTTTTGGTACAATATTATGATTATAAAAATATGTTTAAAGCAGATGCGTGAATGCCTTACCGTTAAAATGTAAAGTTAGTTACAAACAACTTAATTTGAAAAAAACATTCCGACGGGAACTTTGATTCATGATCCTAAACGCCTTCTTCTGCTACTCCATAATTTTCTTCTTCTCTCCTACTCTTTCTCTCTCTCTCACCCCCATCAACACACACACACACACATACACACACACACAAATGTACACACAAGGACACACATGCTTGCACACACACACACACACACACACACACACACACACATGCACGCACGCAGTTTCAAGTGTTTTCCCGAGTTTTTAATACTACGGAAAATAAGAGAGAGAGAGAAAATAAGAGAGAGAGATGTAAACACCCTAGAAACAATTCCCCTTCTTTTCTTTTTCTTCTTTTTGAAGAAGCACATGCTCAAGACAGCCGCGAAAATAATCAATCCTATTATATCTCCCATAAATCAAGGTTGTTAGTAAGAATTTGACTGCAAACACATGTTAGACAAGTGTTACATTGTATTAATATGAAAACATAAGATATAGAGACAGTTTTCTCTTTGATGTAGAGCAGTCTGCCAGCTGGTAACTTACCTATAAGTCGTCAAACCATGACATATAGTTGTAATAAATCGCTGACCCGTGATGACGTCGGTAATTAATGGCCGGGCGTGTGCACGCTTTTCGTGATTTAAGACCGGTAAGAAATGAACCCGGAGCGCTGTTAAATACCCCTGAAGCCCTGTGTCATGTAGAGGAGAGCCCCCATGTGTCACAGCGTCTGGTTTTGCATTAAGTTGTGCAGGAAAGTCTTGACCTAAATTTTGACACATGTGCGTCACGCTAACCCTAACCTGTGGGGATTTAATGGCGAGAATGTACTGAGTTGCAATATTTTACTTCATTCCGGTGTAACAGGAATGGTAGTCTGCTAGGAACCGTAGTCCGCTTCTCATCACTTTCTACAGATGCCATTCACTCATATTCTAACCCCAATACTCCAACTAACCCTAACCTGAACTAAGCATGTGGGAGTCCGGTGTAACAAAATTGGTAGTCCTAGTAATGGAAGTCCGGGCTCCCATTATTTAGTTTTATAACAATTTACTGCTAGTGTGTTTAAACATCGGAAGTGTTCAGTTCTGGTTATTCCGTTAAGGTGCGGATAAAAACGCTTTGAATAACCATTGCGACACTGGTGGTCCACAAAATACCCATAAACATCATGTAACCCACTTTTAATTTTCATTTGATAGCACCTGGTTTTCTCTTCTTATTGTTACAAATGAGAACACTCATCAAGTAACAAGAGAATGCATGCACGTGTTTTGGCCTGTCTGCGATTCAAAGGTAATTGAAAGTTTTAGCGCAATGCGACTTGTAAGTTGGGGCAGAAATGTAAGATTTTAATGACGCATAGTTGCCCCAAAGGAAGCGGATCGAACATTATGAAAATATCGTCTCAACATAGGAGCGGTTCCAACGCTACGTTTCCAATTGTTTTGACCGTTACTTCGTTGATAAATTGTTAACTATATTTATGATGTTTCGTTTCACACATCTATGTTTTACTTCAAGGGACCTCGTCAAACTTTCCGACAGGTCAAACTAGAAATACCTTCTGTTTCATGGAATACAATCATGCTCATGAAAGGTATTATTTCTAGTTGGGATGGTTGTTGAAATAACATACCCTGCAACCATAGATTCTGCTTGTACATGTATATGTCAACGCCTTCTAGTTGAAAGTATACCGCATACATTTATTTTACGCAGAGAGGAAAATGGGATATAAGTTGCCCACATGGTAAAACAGCGCTATTATCCATGTGTTGAGTTAGCACGTGGTTCACAGAACCGTCTTTGTGTAGCTGAGAGTTTGCCCAGTTGGAGTGGGATACATATTTAGAGTACGAGAGAACTTTTCATATTAACTAAGTAAAACGGTCATAACTAAACTTGTATATACTGAAATACCATATGAAATTAATTACTTATTAGTTTTTTTTTCTTTAAGTATGAAAACAAACAAAGACAGCAAACAATATTAAAGGATGCCAACTGTTTTTGTGAGATTCACAATTACACAATAAATACACTGAAAACATTATATAACGATGTGAAAAAACAGTTTATCACCAAGACAGTACATGGTTAATCGTAATATCCGGATATCATAAGAGAGTGAACCGTCATAGATTTGTACCCTCTATGGCAATTATTATTAAAACATATATATTTTCTTTAAAAAAACAATCCATAACTTTGCAAAGTATAGGGAAAATGTCGTTTACCCAAAAGGAATTTGATCTATGGCAATTTATTGCCAAAATGAAGCGATACTATCCCCCCTCACGTAACATTCAAAACTGACACAAAAAATTATCATTAAGTACGCATGTACCTGTCTGACAAACGATTCGACAAAAAGACGACTAAGAAAGGAGGGGAAGCAAAACGTGAGTGTAGCAATTAAGCCCCGTGGCTCCAATTAGTGATACATATCTCTATATTACATCTTCACCAGCCGTTGATATACTATAGTGCAGATTATATGCATTAACATATATGCATTAACATACATATATGCATTAACATACATCGAGTTCTTTCACTTACAGCTAACTAATACAAGTTTCGTTCTTGTTTACCTGTAATCGTTGTAGACGGATCTCTGTGTGGGGTAATTAATTCAATGAGCCCACAGAGCAAATTTGATTTAAGTTATCGAAGAGTCTAGGAAGTTCTTTGGCATATATGTGCCAAACTATTCTTAACGTCTATGCAGATCATCTCTCTCTCTCTCTCTGTGTGTGTGTGTGTGTGTGTGTATGTGTGTGTGTTTGCGTGTGTAAGACGTTTGGCTAATTCTTCCAGTCCAATGGACCAATATTGGAAGAGGTATGTGTCCTTTTGCGCATGCCGTGAACGAAAACCTTCCAAATCGACGTTTTAATTAACGGGCGTAAGACTTGAATGATTTGACCGCATGCCGTCTTAAATGACTGATCAAAATAATGATCTATGGTTATTGGATTAAGAATTGACATGGCATTTGCGGTTGGAAGGGTCAAGACCGGGAGCGGATTATTGGTTCCATATCATCCATATCTGTCACGCGTTGATTAAGTGACCTTTGTTTGCATGGTTTCATTTTCATGGTACTTTATTTTTTTCCATTTTCTGTTTTGTAAGATATTATGTGACTTTGTTTTCTTTATGTTTTTCATTATAGTTGTTTTCATCATTTTTTCATCTGACGAATCCTAGTATCATAAAACGACATGATTAAGCCTTTTCTGTTATGCGATGTATAAATTGAACCTTAAATGCAGAACAAATAATAATAATAATAATAATAATAATAATAATAATAATACAACGTATACAGATTAACATGGTTATCTAAAGAAAAAGACCGTCCCATAATTACAGTATAGAATATCCCTCCACCTGGTATAGAATAGAATAATACAGTAAACCATTCTTACTCTTTCTTAGTGTGATAGTATATAGAAAATCACCAGTAACATTGCAGTAACATTGTTGCTTATGACTTTTGACAAAAAATCATTTCGAAATTCTTTATATAGATTTACATTCGTATACACTCTGTACCGGTATATGTTAATTCAGTATTAACTAGCACACAATTTGTCTTACTTCGATCAGAATAACACTAACGATAAAAGTTAATCCCTTGCATTAGATAAAGCCTTCTCCGAAATCCAGACAATTATTCAGAGGCTCAGTGGCGGAGATTGGCGAGGTCGTGACCCAGGCGGTGACCTACTGACCCCTCAAACCACCGCGGTCACCATCGTGACGTGGTTGGGAATTAAGAACACACTGGCGCTTTAAGCTTCTTGGTAAGTGGTTCAAATGTGTTTTTTCTAATGATTTCCAAGAATAATCGGTTATTCTCTCCAAGTGACCAGGGACCAGTAAGCCCAGTGTATGTTCTGAAGGCCAAACCTTGGCTGCATTCTAATAACGAACATAGCCATTCTGGAACCAAACCATTTAGATGTGTTAACTTCATCCAAGTTCGACCAAGGGAGGTCAACTTTAGTGAAATATATCCATAAAGAAAGAAAGAAATGGCTTTATCTCAGGGATTATTAATTCACATTTAACCTCCTTTCAGCTAAAAAACAAAACGTCGCCTTTATTGCGTTTGTGAAACCAGTGTTACGAATGTGAGGGTCCATGTAACAGAAAGTCCGCCCTCCATTTAGTTATAATGGTAGCCTTATAGCCTGACGTAAGTGGGTTAAAATCTAGGGCGAGGCTTACCTGTACAAATGAATGGGAAGCGGACTCTCTGTCATGGGGGGTCTCTCTATCATGTCACAACGGAACTATTTGTCAGATGATGCTGTCCTCGTCACCGATATCCCTCCCTCTGCACAGTATTAAACAGCAGTATGGGTAGCAAAACAAGCTGTTCTTCATGCCCTTTTCCTACACATCATAGCACCATTCTGCTCGTTTTCTTTTCTTTTCTTTTTTTTTTTTCAAGCGAAGTAAGAGTAAAGCACCCATGTATCTTTCCCTAAACAAACTCACGAATCCGACAGTTAACATCAATAGGTTGGTAGCACATATACAACAACCTGATAGGGTTGATTTATGACACGAGGCAGATGTCACTGTCTCATCTCTAAAGAAAGATCCACGAGTCCCAAACGGACGGCAGAGGTCAGATACTCTATAATTTATTATTGCTTAATTCACTTAGTTTGACATGACATTCATCTTGGTACAAGTGTGTAGTCCACTTCATGTCTTGTATTGTTCCCCTATGGCTAGTTTCTTGCTCTGTTCAGTGTAAATTCTGTTGTTAATGCCATTTGAATATGAACTGGCTACTTTCTTTAAGTATTAAATGTTGTTACAAACCTTCACTTGACACGCTTCTTTTTTAAGTATAAAGGGTGTTTTTCTGGTATTGACTGAAAAAAAATGATATTTTTTTTCTGTGAACTTGGCCAGCATACCAGAAGTTAAGCTGTACGTTAAACATGCCTTGAAGGCTGTTGTACCTTGAGTGATGTGAGGCGTAATTGCCCATACTTTTCTTGCATCACAAACACCAGCAATTTCTTCCTAAAGAGCAAGCAAATATATAAATTCCAGCTCAATTATATAATTTACGGAATTTGGTATTTGCCTTGTTGCTGTCAACACAAATTGAGAAAATCCATGAGGCGGTCGTCTAGAAGGTATCTTTTTTATGCAACCCAAAGAAATATTTTCTGTCATCCAAATTGGCTGGTGATTTAAATCCCAAATTCCGAAAATAACTGACAAGATCAGCCGATGCGTGTCTTATTACATCCCGTAACCTCTAAATCCTTATGGCACATAGATTACACTACCATCCAATCTGTATTCAACTTTTTTGAGGGGTGGTGGTGGCGGTGAAAATGAACTTGAGGGTCCGTGTAACAGAAAGTCCGCCCTCCATTTGGGTATTACGGTTAGGGTTAGCCTTACCTTAGTTGGTCAAAATCTAGGGCGAGGCTTACCTGTACAAATGAATGGGAAGCGGACTCATGGGAGAACCATGGGGGACTCTCCGTCACTTTACAGGGGTTCTGATAGAAAAGTTAGCAACGGTGAGTCATGGGTCCTATATCTAACTTGGTCATGACAGACTACCGTAGGTTAATCCCAATGTGTATTCCCAGAGGACTTGGGACGACCCAATTCAGTACATAAAATCAGAAAAAGGTGATCTAATTGCGATTTATAGCCAGGGTCCCTCTATAAATCTTTATTTTGGAAGCAGAGCGCCTGTAATTGTCAGCTCCAATCTCACTAGTGGTATCTCAAATTATCTATTTTCTATTTACAGCGACAGGTCTTACGTTAGATGGCTAACTTTTATTTAAGATTACGACTCTGATTTATGATCGCGACTACTGGTACTGACTTTATAATCTGGAGTCTGTCTCTAAAGTGGGCTTAAGACCAAAGGTTGGTCTGGCCTTAAGACTGAAATTGTGGACTACTTTTAAAAGTTAAGTAAGATTAAATCAAATTAAATAAAGTGCTGTGCCTATTTATAAAGT
Source organism: Lingula anatina (assembly GCF_001039355.2). Next base: position 30,111 of record NW_019776103.1, on the reverse strand, counting down.
GATTTTAAAATGAATGTTTTATTCCCAGAAGAACACCGTACATAAAACCTAAATGGGATAAGACTTAATCGGTCTTATGATTAAGATTTAGCCTTAATCTTTTTTGTCAAACTGACACCGTTTTTTGTCCTGAAATGATATATGGCACGGGTACCCCTTCAAATTGCCTTCATTGGTTAGAATAAGGACTTAATTTTCATCACGGTACCACAACCATGAAAAATTGCAGCGCAACACACAAATTCAATGTTGTATCTAGTTTTTCATTACTTCTATATTGATTTTACATATATTAAACAATTATGTGACTTTGGTTTAATTGGCAGTTCCCTCAAACATAAAGTAATATATTGATGTGTAGCTCTACTGTGGCATACACTTTCCTAGAGATATTTGACCTACATTACCAAATTCATTCCTCAGCTTTAAATACCCTACATCCAATCAGATTAATCAACATTCATTCCAATAAGAAATAAAAAACATTGGCTATTCCCTCCAATCTGTTTAAGACATAAATATTAGAAAGCTGCAGCATGCATCCAAAAATAACCTTCCATGTGCACGGAGATAGACGAAGACCATTTTTTAATTGTTTTACTTACAGCGTGTTCTCAGTCATGTTAATTAAATAAACATGATGGATAACAGGTTATTAATATATCATATTAAGTATCATCTAACGACCCTAACGCGTGCTGTGTATAATGACAACGACTCTACGTCTGACGTTAACGTAACGTGTGCGCCTGACGCTAGATGGAGCTCTCTTGTGGAAAGAGTATGAAAAAACACTGTTCATGTTCTATGATGTCGACTGTCTATAGTTGCCTAATCGTTCAAATCAGCAATCAACTGTGAATGTGTACATGTTCCAAAAATGAACAACATGTACTACCAATTTACTAAGCCCGAGGGTACAATTTCGTCTACTGAAGGTTTACTGTTCCGATTAAGATAAAAGTAAAGTACAGAGTCTGATTAATTACAAAAGTAAAAAAAAATCAGCTTGTTAGCGTGTACATAATTCCTTAAAGTGAGTACATGGTAGATACCAATTAAGTTCAAAGTTTTTTTTTTTTTTGTTTTTTTTTTGCTGAAGTTTTACTATTCAGATATCGAATAAATAAATCGCTCTGTAGTAAAGCATTCGACCGTTGCCAAATTCGTACATGGTCGTTAGAACCAATTTTTTCATAATGGATTTCATTGGGTTCTATTCAGCATGTACGTTTCTCCAACTGATTAATCAAACGTGTTAATAATCCAAACACAAAGATTGGCAGTAAAATGGGTTAGCGTCTATTTAATTATAAGTGCATTTATAAGGACACTATTTTCTTAGTGTCCTGTACGGCAAGGGTTCTATTGGAGATATACATAGGGCGCGTTTCTAATGAATCTTGTTCTCGATCCAACTCCGCTGGGACTCTTGCTGAATACAATCAGACTAACTCCTCGGGCAGCTAGAGGGTGATTAAATGTTGTGTTCGGTTGCACTCAAACGAAGTGGAAAAGCCCCAGAAGCCGAGGACACACGTAATTCGATGTCGAAGTCTCGATTTTGTATTTAGAGTGAATCTATCCTTGTTCTATTGCCTGTCTAAATAGCTTTTAAAGGAAAATGAATCGTGCGTTCTTGCAATATATGACCTTTTTCTGTCTATTGGGGTATACCAATAGCTCTGTGCGCGTTATCCAGATTACGGTGTAATGCCTAAAACGCGAATAGAGATGAAAAGAGTGCTTTAATCAAACGGGGTGTATACACTCTGATGTTCGTGTCTCATCTCATTTTGTGTCAGCCGAGTGACTTTTTTCATGTGAAATTTACTTAGTGGAACGTGAAAAATGAGGGAAAATTGTGTGAAACGTGCCAAAAGGCCTTGCTTTGAATTATCCCTAAGAGGTTTGTACTCAGATTTTATTTCAAAAGGTTGCTCTGTGAATCCCTTTTGCTTTTTTTGTTCTGATAGCGTCTCCAGGTATATTATGTAATGTTTGATGAATGGAAGGTCGTTTTGCGCCTTTTAATCAGTAGCTGCACGTGTAACATATGACCCATTGTACCAGTGTTATAGCAGAAGATGCATCCTTGAAAGAGGTAAAATAAGAGATAAAATAAGAGATAAAGTGAAGAAATTGGATGAAGTAAGTTAACTTGTCTACCGCACACGTAGTTGAACTCCTTACAAATGCTTTTGAAAAAAATGTTTAATGGTTGACAAACTGAAATGTACTTTTCCAAAAAATAAACTGCGACATGGGTGATATAGCTTGAAACATTTATAAAGTGATAATTGACACAAAATAATCAAAACATTCACGAATAAATGACTTAAACGGACAATGAGCGCGCAAACACACGTTATAAGATTATTAGTTTATTATTGCTTTTTTTTTAAATGATGGTTGATTATTTTTTTAATACAATGAATCTATCTTTCTGTTACTTTTAACGAACTCTGACCAACAAATAAACAATAATATTATAATGCAATGATGAAGCCAGTAAAGTATTGATTATTATTATTATTATTTATTTTATTTTATTTTATTTTATTTTATTTTATTTATTTTTATTTTATTTATTTATTTATTTTTTTTTTGCCAACCGTGTTTGTCTATTATTTAAAATGATCGCCTATTTTTAATTGCAACGTGTGCACCCAATCTCTCTTTTTCATTATTAGGGGCGCAATACATAACCAAAATTTTGAATTTACAAAGCCAGAAAAAAACGAATGTGAGCATCTAATGGTTGCAATGAACAGAAATCACTGAAAGAAAACAATGTCAATGCCCAGGCATGCCCAGGAGGTCAGGAAAGGTCGTGCAAGGGCACATGGATGAAACATTCAACCCGATGTTTGTGTCATTTAACATTACATATTAGTCGACCGATTCCTTTTAAGCTTAACTTGATTCGTTTGCAGTGTTTTCTGTAATCTCGTGTGAAATGTCACCCATAAAATATAGTTTGGAATTATTCTGAATCATCTGTTTCTTTGATGAGAAGTCTGCCATAATGTTTTTTTTTTCCAATTGCATTTGCCGGGTTTTCTGAAAGCCTTCATCAACAAGTCAAACCACTGATGTTAACAATAAATGATTGAGTTGAAAAAAAATCCGTGAATATTGCCTTTATTTATTAAGGATAATTGAGCAATGTCTTCAGTTTCTGGCATAAAGCCGGTTTCAATACCCATAGGTGACCTTGAAGTCTGAAAGGGTCACATTAGGTCATGTGGCCACAAGTAACCTATCAGCGACCGATAATTTGCTCTGTCACGCTAATTCCACAAAACATAAGGCCATGACCAACCTAATAAATGCTCAGTCAACACGTCTGCTTATATGTCAGATCTCATAGAACAACTCCCGTATGAATGTGCGCTGCAGCCATTAAATCCCATTATTAAGTCTTTGAGGCTTGCTTAAGTGAAAAATCACCCGGATTTCGATAGAGAGGATAATTGCCCTGGGGCACAGGACTGAGACGTGGCATTTTATCCAGTTTAATGGCGTAATAGGATAGAAAAAAACCTTAGAGCAATTGGAAAATCAAAAGGGGATTTACTGCAGACAACTTCCTCCCTTGAATAATTACGTTGGCTTCATTTAATCTTCAAATCATATTATTTATCTCCTGTAATGCTCGTGTTCAAAGAGAAACACTTGGAATATCTGTTATATCTGTCAACCTTTCTTTGAGGTGGCATTTTCACAAAATTGCTTTTCTGATTAGTAGCGGCATTTTTCAATCGCTTCCCCCTGCTGTTGGATTGTCTTTTTCCAGACGAACACTATCAAAACGTTTATTAAAGCTATAAATTTTACGTAATAAGTAAAATACACAGTATTTTATTGGGCAATCAAAATTTTAAAATATACCGAATACACGTCAAGTTTTTAGATACATGTATATATTTATATGTCACGCGAAATAAATGGTATGGGTAAAGTAGTAAACCGAAGAGACGAAAACAAACATTGCCTGTACAGTATTTTTTGACAGTCCATGTTGAGGATATTACTATGATGTTATGGTTTTTAAGTTTCAAAATGGTATATAATGTTTTATATGCCAGAACTGTTGTTTCGAATTTAGCTATACGACGTACGGCGGATGGACACCTAATTATTGCATTTATGTCAGGTATGTTACAATTTATGTGTAAATCAGCGTGAAGCGCATTTGATTTGATACGAACAACATATCATATTATCACTCGAATGTAAAAATGCTGAGGAGAATGAGGGGTGGTAGGAGACAGAGAGAAAGATGAGAGCTAGGGCTGAAGTTAAAGAGAATCATTTCATTAATGTATCAACATGAAAATGCCATAAGATCTCTGACAGCGTATCAATATTTTTTCTTAAAATGGGTGGCGCGCGATGGTTTTGAGTAGCCCCAGATTAATGAAGGGCACTCCCTGCTCATCAAGTATACAAACACGCCATCTGTGAGATACTACAGAGAGAGAGACAGTTTACACATATTGACAGACACCAGAACTGCCTGCCTGTCCAGCTTCGCTTTACATACAGCTGTAATACAACTTGACCTTTAAAACACCATTACATGTAATCTATACGCGTAGTAAAATGTTCCAGAAAAAGGAAACGTTTTATTGGTGTCGTATATTTTGCGGAACATCGCTATATCTGTAAAGTGGAGTAGTGTATTTTGGAATGCTGATAAATTGTTTTCAGTAACCATGCAATGATTTATTGGCCCAGTGTCGATATTTAAACTTTGGTACATCCGTCCCTGTCAGTTTTGCTTCTGATTGGAAATGGTTTCGCTGGAAGTTTTGACACATGGTCAATGGATTTCCAAACGCCCACCGAAAGTTTTCCGGCCACAGGAAGGTCAGCGTAATGTTCTTAGAGGAAAATACCACTCTGCACGCACGCCATGCTTAGCATATTCCGAATCTTTTACGTGCTTTCTTTTTCAGTCTCAGAAACGTTATATTTAGGATTAAATTGTTGCAAATATTGATGTTTGATACTAACCCTAGTTTGTATTTTGTGATTTATAAAGTATGCTTTTGCAGAATATGCATTTTGCCCCAATATCACCAACAGTAACTTTCATATCCTGTTGTTTACATCAATTACGATGTACACGCGATCGCATATCTTATTTATTCAATTCATTTTATACATGGGTTTATTTCTACCAAAAGACGTTCTTTAATTTCTGTGCAAGTTTAGGCTTCCATTTTTATTCAGTCCGTGTCCTGCTGTGCAAGCGTTTATATCAAGACAGCTCATTAATCTTTCTATAACAAATAATCTTAACATGACATTCTGATTCCACATTGCCCTCTTTTTTATATAAATTTGAATTGGCAAATATTGGTCAGATATTTTAGGTCGGTGGGGTGGGGTGGTATACGCAGATTCCACTAGTGGCATGGGATCTAGACCCTCTGGTGGGTATTTCACATTAGATGCGTCAGAAACGCTCCACGAAACAAACCACGTCCCCAACTATATAAGATATGATTTTATTTTTCTTAGTGGTGCACTTTACTCCTGACTAAATCCTTTCAACGTTCCTTTTACAATTAATCAAGACCTATTTACAACATGTGCGTGAAAACGCCACCGTGCCTCTTCCATTGAGTTTATATACTCTGCGTGGCTGGGTAAATACCTGAACACACACCGTGAGCATACCGTGAAAATAATTGCCCATGTAACTCATTAGGCTGGTATTTGAAAGTTACGTGGTGAATTAAACGGAGCTGTTCGTGCTGTTCGTTCCTATCCGGAAGTATACTGTAAAAAACAATATTTATGTTCTTCTTGTGACCTGTTTCACTAAAGTATCATGCACAGACATTTTATTGCCAGCATGTTTTATAGTTTGAAGGAATATAAATCTGCAGTAATTCAAATAAATTAAAAAGTTTATGTATTTAGAACAAAAAGGGCGTTCAACATTTTAGACTAATGGTAAGTACTAAATTAATTGAACTAATAAATTGCAGACATACTGCCACGCATGGTGAATTAAGGAAGACTTAAACGTCTGAGTAAGAGTTAAGCTTCGGCATTCAGCCAACCATGCATGGTAATAAGAGAGTTATCATCCCAACAGCAAAAACGTTCCTCCCTCAAGAAAAATGACAATAAAATTATCTAAAAAGGAGATCCAGAATCAGTAAAACTTCCAATCGTTTCTTTCCCTTCTGAATAAGTGCATATCTGATATAATAAAAATTATCTGGAAAATATCATAAAAATATGAGAAAAACGCTTTATCCACCTACAAAGAGTGGATTTAAAAAAACATCATTGGGATCATGATATTCCTCGTGGTGGGAGGCAATTTCCTATTTACTGTAGCATGTTGGTGTACCAGCTATGAGAACTACAGGGCGACGCACACGTCTGCCTGTGCCAGCCGGTGTAAGCCAAAACCGATGTTTCGCCTGGTGGACCGTGTCATTTAACTGGGCGGTATTTATTGGCTTGTATTCATTCTCATAAAATCGTGGGTTGTGTACTCGGCGTTTAGCTCATGCTTTTCTGTGCACTCAAATTGGAAAGAAGAATATGCTTTTAGTTTTGTGATTCTTTGACCATGCCCAATAGAGTAATGTGTGGGTGGGCTACTTAAATTACCTCCTGCATATTTCTACACTCAGATCTGATCCGACAGTTTTTTCTTTACTTTTTTTTTTTTTTTTTCATGAATACAGTATTATGAACAAAAATGAACACAGTTTACAAACACCACACGTATTATTGCAAAATCAATGTTTGTAATGGTACAAGACGTAAGAGAAAGCTGATAAAATTTGTTCACAAAGGCACCCTGTCTGACTTGTATCCACGTTGGTTACTGATAATTCTTCCTACAATGTTTGTGTTCGTACCTGGATGCAGGCATTTGCTGAGACAAATTCATGAGAGGAAAACATTTTCGCTCTGCTTGGCATGAACCAGGTGTAAGAGACAATTTTTCAACATTTTAGACTAATGGTAAGTACTAAATTAATTGAACTAATAAATTGCAGACGTACATGTTTTGACATAATGTGTAGGGCCAAGGAACAGAATACTCGTTCGATATCTGCATTATCTTTTCTGCTTTTGTTTCTTTTTTCATTTTCTTAACGTAATTTGGAGAAAGCTACTGTCAAGGTTTTGTTTTGAGTGGTAAACTCATGTACAATGTACTTAAATTTTGCTTCCTACGTGCCTGCAAAGAGTACGCGTGTGTGTGTGTGTGTTTGTGTGTGTGCTACGTGTGTATATATGTGTGTACGTGCTACGTGTGTGCGTGTTCTACATTTACACCGCGTGGGCAGAGTAAAGTTCATATATCTGGCGTAATGTCACGACCTTTGCTACCAGGTGAAGCAAACCCTCATGGCGTTTCCCTGAGATTACTTTTTCATTCATAGATGTTAAACCGAGAAGCGTAACCTTCGCAGCAGCCATCCTACACGCGATGTGATAAATTCTCCTTAGACTTGTCTGAACCACTCTGTGTATATAGATATTGGTTGCCAAGTAGGTACTTTGGCGGTGGGTAATATCCTTGACTTCCAGGAAACGTGAAATTAATTTATTTTGTGTATCTTTATTTTTCTTTCTTTTTTTTTTCTGCGGAGCTCCAAGAGTGTAGTGATGAAAAATATATTTGTGAATGACTGCCAAAAGTGGTGAAGCAAGAGTTTTCAAAGGATCTTCTTCATGATACATGTATACCAATTTCTCTTTGTTATGAAACCATCAATTCTTTAAAGAAGCTGTTGCACTATATGTACTAGAACTGGTGAACGAGTCAATAAGTGAACGAATTATAGCCTTAGTCATAAAATATCCCCCTAGAATCTGAGTTATTGGGTGTGTATGGTCCCCTGTTGTATAATCGCTCTTCATAATATACCTAGCAAATTGGCGGTAATGCTGGATTACGAAGTGTTCATGCAGCGCTCACGAGTAGCAAACACCTTATGTGATTTTATTTGCAATAAATAATAAATACTCTCGTTTAAAATAAAACGTGCAGAGATCGACAAGTGAAGATCATGGACATAATTGACACATTGACAGTTTTAAGTGTTCAGAATGGCTATTTAATTAGGTCTATTTAAAAGCTGACAGAATACATAAATGAATTGATGAAGTAAAACAGCTAGGTCATGTACAATAGCACTATCATCATCATCGTTTTACATAACAATACCATGACAAGCGTCACAACAACCTGAAACAAGTATAACATGTTTCCCAAACCAATAATTTACAGTGTAATGTGAGTAAGATGCTGTTGTCAGGGCATCTTATCTTTGTTATCCCCCAAATGCCAGCTAGGAGTATGAAGCGAATTGCTCTCCGGAGCAGCGTATTAACCAAGATAGATAGCAAGGTGTCTATTGATTAATCCCAAAGTTGAAATATATTTATACTTTTTTCGGCTTTTTTATTAAACGCGTGGTCCCCAAGGAGTGTACTGCAAAGATAGGATTAAGCCGCTGAATTGGAGAAAATTCTATCAATATTTTGACCACAACATTCTTTGATAATATGTCTAGGTTAAGAGCACTGTGGAAAGGTATTCGTGCTTACTAAGTCCCCTTTCCCATTTCAAAAACAATTTGAAGGTTTACGGAAAACGTGTACCAGACGGAGGGAAGTAATTACCAGAACTTGGTACTAAAACTGACTGCATAAGCAGAAGTAGGTCGAGATGCAGTGCATCCCAACATGACCTTTCGCATTTTTGAAAAAAGAAAAAGAAAAGAAGCGAAACAGTGGTTGCACGCAGCGTCTGCGGCCTTTTCGATCGGTAGACGCCTCGAGCTGCAAAAGTTATTTCAATAGTGAGGTGATAATTTTCACAGCGTCGTTGACCCCTCACAATGACCGAACCATCAACTGCTTACCTGGAAACGTTAGTTGACAAAGGATTATATAGGCGTATATATTAAATTAACACGTACATACATGTACATACAGAGACGATTCATGGCGATAACAAATATATCTTTGTACAATGGCGATAACAAATATATCTATGTTTGTACAATCATCCCTATATTCAAAACAACTAGGCGTTGTCCAATTTAGCCGATTATGCACCTTTTCGACGTTTGTTCACATTTCCTGTCGATTGGCAACATTTAATAAGATTTTAGAAATGCCATTATTGTCCGCTTGGTTGGTATTAAATCAGTTTGAATCACTCCATAGACGTCGTTATGTCCAAGCGTTTATTACATGACTGCTTGAGTAATGAGAATGGTTGCTGAGATACCGCATACGTATTCCCGTTTTATTGTAAAATTGTCTTTATCTCATTTGATCTACCAATAAACTATAATTACGTTTAACATTATTTGCGCCCGTTGCGGCGTGTTACATCTCTCAGTATAACAATCTGTGTGTAAAATACTTACATCGGGTGATAATAATTAGTGACGTGGTTATTAGAACACACGTTAGACCTTAGACATTGTAAAATGCTTTTGTATTTTATTTTATTTTATTATTATTTTTGCGAAATAAATATTTTACGCGATAATTATATAAATGAATGTAAAACAATAAATAAATAAAAACAATGGACAGATGAAGTACAGCTGCCTTTACATTAGCAAATTGTGAGAAAGTGTCAATAGCATGGGACAGACGTGGCTCCCCATTACGACCTTTATTCTCCCTCTATTTGCCTTGTTTTAAAAATGTATCCATTTCCCAACCCCTAAAGCCTCCATTTACACCGGACGGCGTCCTTTCTGAGTCCCGTGATATGACCCCATTTGAGGGTAAAAAAATTTAACGTGCCGACAACTGGCCGATCATTGAATATTCATTCTACAACCAAAGCGATGGTCGTTTCATGGTCGCAGAGAGGACGCAGAAAGGACGCCGTCTAGTGTAAAGGGGTTTTTAGCAAAACTCTAGATCAGCCGGTGAGCTGACATCCTTCAGCAGCCGTTACTTAAGGTTGAATAATGGTGAGATTATAGGCATAAGTATCTGTGAATAGCACAGATCGCTTAATGTGATTTAGATGTACATAATTTTTCTCACTTATAGTTTTCCCCTTTACTGTAATTAATTTCCTTAATGCTATCCTGATAGCCAGGGTAAAGTAGGTATAACCTTCACTACAGTACCACCAACTTTTAGCCGTCCACATAACATCAGGTGGCAGTTGAGAGTCAGGGGAACAGCTACAGGCATGGAATGGTATGTGGGGTGAATTTCCAAACCTTGGTCCCTCCTCCCCCCCACCACCCTCACGGGGTCAGATACAGGCATGGAATTGTATGAGGAGTGGATGTCGTAATCTTGGTCCCTCCCCTCCCCCCCCCCCACAACCCTCACGGGGTCAGATACAGGCATGGAATTGTTTGTGGGGTGGATTTCCAAATCTTGGTCCCTCTCCCCCCCTCACCCCCCCCCTTCCACACTACACCTCACCCTCTGCCAATCATCCAACCAATCTGGGCGGTTATTGATCACCGGCAACACTTGCTGATTTCTGGAATTTGGCTGTACAGTCCAGGAAAACATAATCGTTTGTTATATAAAGGTCTAACAACCCTCACTTGCCACAAATGTTATTCTTTGCAAAAATACAGAGGTATTTTATTGACACATTTCTTTCCATGCCTTTTGATGAGCATCTACATGTCACATGCATCCATTTCCGGTACTCATCACGAGGTCAGTGGCCGGAAATTGACTTTTCATTAATTCCTTTGATCTCTGAAGCGAAAAGAAAGAGCAATAGTCCCCTTTTTATGCATAACAATATATAAATTGCCAGGCCTGTTGCGCAGCTATTTTTATTGTAAAATGTCTTTTTTTTTCAATAACCAAAGAACACGGAATATTTCTTTGAGAGCATATTAATTCCAAAACCAACAACAAATAACCCCAGTGTGTCTTACCCTACAATAAAAGTATTGCTATATATTGTTGCGCATGTAATGGTTCGTAAAAATGTTATATTTAACTACTGTCAGTGTCAATCCCCAAGGCACCGAACTTTCGCTTTCACTTAATTTACTTCTTTGATCCACCGTCATAACAATAATTGACATTGTCATCAAATTACTGTGATCAGACCGTTTGGCGCCGTGACACGACTGAAATGATCCATTAAAGTATCCGTCGAACTAAGAAAACGCTAGAACACAGATAAAGATTAATAGACCTGACCTTTTTGTAATTAAGTATACAGATGTTAAGTGTGAATGGGAGAGAGAGACAGCCAGAACTTTGTTTAAAATGCCATTAGGGTCAGTTACTTTAATTGTCTACTGGGACAGATGATGTGTATGTCAAAGCTCATTACGTTTGGAGATTAGTGTTGCGCTAATAAAGTGCTTTGATTGGGTTTGGTGGATGGAGGGAGCTAGCGAGGGATGAAAAGAGAGAGAAAGAGAAGGTGTGGGTATGCAAAAAAATAATAAACGTGCAAGAAGAAATTGTGAATGCTCGGCTGACGTTAAACCGTGCGTTCCCTTACGAAGAAGTCCTATAGGATCTTATAGGATCCTATAGGACTTTTTCGTAAGGGTTAATTTAGGTGGACCGAATGATTTATTTATTTATTTATTTATTTATTTATCTTAGTTATGTGTTTATCTAAGTTATGTAAAAGCTAGCAGTAGTGATTTGTATGCGTTACAGTCAATGTACACATATACATTCTAACTTGGTATGTATCTCAAAGTTCCAAGAGCAATTACGCTATGCCGTGTCAAGTTCACTGAGTATAATAAGAGTCCATCAGAACTACCACTGCGACAAATAGGTGGCTGTTAGCAGTAATTAATAGTACTAATTGCAGCTTAATGGTCCTAAGTGGGCTGCTTTAATGGTAGTTTGTCTGATATGAGCTCGCCTTGTTGATGTAATATAATAGAATGTCGAAAAATCGTTAGAACTGTAATTTTGATGCCGTGATAAAGTCATTTAGTCGAATGAACTAAAGCCATTTATGCTTGTTTGTGAGTCAAAAAGCAAAGAAAAATCAGCAAATTTCTCATTTGAGTTGCACGCGTTCGACTTTATAAGGCCAAGTGAGGCTGCCATCAATCGATCGGTGTAATTATTCCCACTAGAAAAGTAAGACTTGTTGGTGAAGTTAACAAATGCACCGGTAGAGTCATAAAGTAAATAGAAAGAAATTAAACGCGCACACACACACACAAACACAAACACATTAAAAACGCATACCAATACATCAGTTAAATAAATTCGTAGAAGGATGGTTTTTAGTTTGATCATTTATTCAAAAAAAGATACTTACGGTCGAATAGGGTGTTGGTTAGGGTAATGATTATCAAATGATTGCCGTAACAAAATCTGAGATAAACTAATCAGTGTGGAAATGTTTTAACTTCTTGACACGTTCTTCTTAATCCAGACTAGGGGCATATTCAAACCAGATCCTCGGATCAAATATGGCGGCCCACTAAAGAGCTTGCCACTAAATTCTCGATTATACACTGATCAGATTCCCTGGGAGGATTTTGCAACAAGCATTCTAGTGGGTCAGCCATATTTGATCCGAGGATCTTTTAGTCTACCGTTCTGAATGCGCTCTAAGGTTCTTTAATGAGGTCAAATTACCAGATGTTGTTCATCATGCCCCTTGTTCATTTTCCATCAATACTCACCGAGGTTTGATGTCGTCTTTCAACTTCATATGAAAAAAAAACAAATGAAGTTTACCCACATATTGGCTAAAAGAAAATTGATTGCAAATGAAGAAAAATAACCTAGAAGGTCACTTTTTCCACACAGACCTAGAAAGGGCAGTCGATTCGTTTACAATTTCAATAGAATTTCCCCCAAAATTGCCCCCATGTGAATGGTCGTATCTGGACAGCAAGGAATGGGTTCCATCTCGGAGCCGTCAATAGGAACCGTTACTATGGTCATTTAAGGTCAGTCGGTCGATTCTTCAAGAGAATAAAAGAAACTTGACAGTCATTGATCTTTTTACCAGTAAACTCAAGATTGATAGTGCTTTATGAAAAATGGAAAATTTACAAGGTAGACTTAGAGGGGTTGCCCATCCCCCCCCCCTCCTTAGCTGCTGAGATGCACCCTTCCCCTTTTCCCTTCAAACAAGCAAGATTGTATAACGAGGTGCTGCGCGTTACCATCAGACGCATTCTAGAAAACCGAGCTGACATGCCTGGTGAAATGTTCGGCAGAATTTGGTATATAACCTGCATGAGTTAAACTGACCGATTTCGCAACCTGGTGGAGCAGAAAACTAACAGTAGCAGACAGCGCATTGTTCCGAGGTCATTTCTCTTCAAAGTTTGAAAAGACCCTGTTATGTTAACGCTCGACCATATGCACCCTGCAGAAATAAATTCTTAGTATTATATTTTGGAAACGTACAGTACTAGTATTTCCCCAAGACCACATACAAAAATTGTCCCCGTTTATCATTATGTTTTCCCTACCCCCTTCTAGCTATTTGTCCGATTTCCCTTGTGCCCAAGTTAAAATGGATTATAATAAATAGCATGCTTTGTGAAGTTAGTAGGAACTGCTGGCAAATAAGAATTCCAAAAATCCAAAAATGATAAGCGATGAGTTTTGAAAAGCCACCAGCGTAGTTGATCTCAAATACTACTACCAGAGGGACATCGTTGTAAACTCAATGATAAAATGACATATAAGTCTCCAACGTCGTCAGTTTTTGAATTATCAAAGGCTCTCAGCACGCAGTCAAAATCTTCTGCTGCGATTCCGTGAAAACCATTAGTTGCCGTTTGACAAAGTGTCAGCGCAACCGTGCCTTGGGTACCGCATACTGACTGCCAAACAGGCTAAACGACAGCCCAATTGACAGCCTTCTAATAAACACGTTTCCCTGCTGAGCGTTTGTGAGTCAAAGATGATTAAATGTATTTCGTATTTCATTAGGTTGAATTTCTGACCGTTAGCCGCGTCCAAAGGGACACTTGTCACATACGTGCGACACAGATAACTCTAAGAATGTAAAGAGATGCAGCAAGTGCGCAGTGAGATACCGTTTAATTTTCAAATGTCTTAATTTTATTTTGAACCTGGGTGGTACGTTTTTTGTCTTCAAGTAATACCGTTCTATAGATGAATTTGGGATAAATATTAAATCAAGATAATATATAATCTAAACTTTCCACTGTGTGTTTTATTTTAAATGGTATGTTTAAGGACTTAAAGTCTTCATCTTTATTCTGCACGCAAGGCTGATGTAAATGTGGAGTGAGGTTTTATTATTATAATTATTATTATTATTATTATTAGTAGTAGTAGTAGTAGTAGTAGTAGTAGTATCAGATATCCCATTTTCAATAACTTCACAGAACACTAAAATATGTACTTTAGCTGATCGAGCGTAAACACTTCTTATCAAATATTTTTATTGAAGGTAGTGATTGTCTTGTGAATACAGTGTAGTCAACATCAGTCTGGTACATATCCGTATCCTTAACTATAGAAATGGGCAATATCCTTCACTTTTTATCATGTAGAAAAACTATGAACATTAGGATCTAAGAGTAAGCATAAATGAATTTATTTATTTTTCGAGGGTTAGGGGCAAACATGTCTTTTTGCGTTTGTTCAGTCTGGCCATCTATCAACCCC
>NW_019776103.1:0-13838 GCF_001039355.2 Lingula anatina | reverse complement strand
CTTGACCCAAAACTCTCTTTCATTTCTTTTTCCCATAAAGCAGGCCTTTTATGTCACAAAATAACACAAGATAACCAAATACAGTCCAAGTACAAGACACCGAGGTAGATATATAAATGGCAAACCCCTGTATAACAATATCCAATCTCTGCCCATTAGAAAGGTTTCAATTACCGCTGGTCTATCGGTTCTACACTTGACCAGATTTCTCATAAATCATCTGAAAGAAAGGAAACTTGGAAGTGCAAGGGTTTTATCGTCACTGGACTATTGGGAATGCCGCTGGGGGTAATTAGCGCGCTCTTAATAGAAGATCGAATATGTTTAAAGAGACCGTATGGACAGTTAAAAAGTATTAGACCAACATTTTCATTTTAAGAATTTCGTGCTGTTTCAAGTGTTAAGGTTTAAGGGGTTGGGGGCAAAAAGGGTACAGAAGGATGGAGCAAGTGTTGATTTGATCCCCTAATACGCATATACCGGTAAACCACTTCTAGCAAATCTTTATACCATTTAAATAAAAGCAACATGTCAAGGCAAAAACCAATTTAATTACTCAATCAACCATATAGGATATTTAACACTTTCTTCAAATTTCTTGTCGTAAATTTACCTACTTATCCGTCCTTCCGGTTTGCCGAAAGCCTGTTCAAACATCATTTTCGCCTAAAGTGAAATGGTGCCCTATTTTTTCTAAATCAAGCTATTTGAAACTATGTAGTGGTAATTGGTCGGATTTTATGCCAAACATTTCAATGCATCTTTAAGGACAACCACTTATTTGCTGTGCCTCCCCTTCAACACAATGATGAACTAACAGTTCAGTCTTCTGGACGAACCTGAATAGGTTCTTCTTTAGTTGCTCAATTATGTTTACTTATATCACTGACAAAATGTACGTTTTTTAATGGAATAATAATAATAATAATAATAATAATAATAATAATAGTAAAGTAATGATAATAAGTGTAAATATAGAATACTTAAAATTATAGTAATAAATATACATGTACTTTAGAAGACAAAAGCTACCGAAATGCCTAAATCATTCGAAATCAGATTAGATAAATTTATAATTAGAAAAACCATCATAATCGTCCTACAAAAAAGGCCTTCCTCTCTAAAGACTGTTTGTTTTCTTACTTGGTATTCCTCTACGAGTTTCGAATTTATGTACACGTTTTTTGCATTTACCACTTTCGGGGAAGAAATACGATCTTTAAATACTTTTCCGTGTTTCCGCGAACGTATGATATGATATGAAATAATTAAAACATCGCAGAGTGACGTTTTCATTGCACTTCTGATCTAAGGGGTAAGATTAGTAACCTATCGACATTTCGGTGGCTTATCTTGTTACAGTCGTAATCTCACTATACGGAAAATAGCATCACGGATTCCGTGCAATTAAGATGGCTGACATTCATTAAAATCTAAAACGTGTAAAAGAAAACCTGTTAGCCTGCATGAGGTATTATCAATCTTTGCAAAAGGATAAATTAGCCAGATGAACTGAACTTAATTCTCAAAGATACAAACAGCTTGCTAAAATGCAAAAGTTACCCCACACTGTGCAACACGTTGGCGCCAAGCATATGTTTTTTACTCCAAGTTATCGTTTGGTAGAGCGGTGTTTTTATCAGTTACGCTATCGCGTTTGTCGGCGTTAGTGTCTCGTATTTCCATGCTTGGATAAACGAGGCTGCAGGAACATGTGTAGTTTAACTCCACGTGCACTTGCTTAAATCAAACCCCAGGATGAATAAAAATGCAAATTCTTGTTTGAATTGGATCAATATTTATCGATAATCGTAATAATTGAGTGAACGGTACGTATTATTAGCCTGTTCACCGAGAGTGTGAATTCTGCAAATAGAAGCTGTATTCAACAACAAGATATCGTGTCATTTAAAAATGTCCCTGTATCCATTAAACATTGCTGATTTACGTGGAAATAAGTCAAGATGCAAGATATTGTGTTCAAGCAAACCATTATTCCATCAAGTGATTTCATCTGCTGCAATTTGTCCCGAACATAATTCATTAACAATGAAACGTGTCTTGTCAACTTGTGGTTGTACTGTCAACACGAGCTTTGGGCAAGAATAAGCGTCTTGTATGCTTTTGACATAAGTACACAAACTATCCATCATACACACTTTCATCAAGCACGCATGTAACATTGCAAACAACACACGGGTAAGACTGAAGTCGAAAAGTTTGTTAACCAAAGTCTTCATAGATTATGCATATCAGGTGTTTTCTATCACTAAAGCACCTTGTAATATATACCGCCATATAATTCGACGATTCCCTTGCAGCCTTAAGAGTGCATTCCCAGAGCTTTAGATCGATCCATCTAGATCGACCTAACTCCCTGGGGGTTCACGCTAAATTGCAGTCAGCCGAGCGCGCAACGACAGTTAATTACCCCCTTACAGCTTTTAGTAGGCGGGACAGACGCTTAAGCCGGCTAAGCTGACAGTAATCTAGTGAGACTCCCCACAGGAATAGATCGATCTAAATCCGTGAGAATGGGGTCTTACATATGGCTTGATTAATGTTTGCTTTAATATTATGTTCATCACTTATGACAGACGTCTTTAAGCCATTGTGATTTTTCATGTTATTCTAAAATGAAACACCCTAACGTATACTTCATATGAGTTCCCGCAGGCATGTACATGTATATCTTTAACTTTTATACGAAAAGCTAAGCAATTTAAGGCATCAGAAAACTTTCAAATTGGATACGCATATTTGACCTGTGATGTACTTGGACGTGAGCGCTCTCGATTAAGAATGAAGTGTTTTATCTTTGAAATTGCTTTGCACAGGCCAAGTTCATGTCAAAACCCTTCTGAATATCAATTGACTCCAGGGGAAACCGCCGTGAGTTGTATTTACACCGTAGTCGAATATGTAGTACCGTGCTGTTCTAATTAAAATTTGTTATCGACATACACAACAGGCCACCCGCGTATTCATTTATTGAATTTTCACTATCTGTTCATCGTATAGTATCCCGTTCTAAAGAGAGATCCAGCGGTTGCCAAAGGCTTCCCTGTTTGGTTTAGTAAAATTACAACTATCACTTAAGAGATACTATACACTTTAGATTTCCTGAAATTTCCAGAAATTCTCTATAGGTATAACCTATCCGGAATCGTACAGGAAGTAACGATTTTAAGTACATTTCTTAGATCTAAATGAACTGAATTCACCAGTATCTAACCCATTTTGTGAAAGACTGAGAAACTCCAAACTTCTATTCGAAGTCAGTCATTGTAAAGTCTGCTGCGTTTCATTGTCAATCTTGAGCAATGTCTCATTGTCACTTTAAAAAACTAAATCGCTTTCATTACTGGCAGTAGTTTATGAAGGTGTGGCAACTCGTGGACCAGTTGTTCGCGAACATCCTAAGACCGATTATGTAAAATCAAAGTGTTGCAGAGCATTCCCGTCTTGCAGGCTTAGCCAAGTCAAACAACTTAGGGAAATGTGTCGTAACATGAGCCGGGTCTGCACAGCAGTGATACTAGTACTGTTGACGTAATACATACTTTGTTATAAGAATCTTAAAACAAATGGCGTCAAAACGAAACCCTTTGCATTCATGTCTTAATTTAATTTTCAAGTAAGTCAACAAACAACGATGTTTTAGAGTGTACGTTTTAAGTAATGTAAGGTCTAATCATTAATTTTTGTTTAAAAATGAATCACGCTTATCCTTGCTCAAATCAGAAACTGACAGATGGCATGCAGTAAACACGGTAATATTGGCACCATAAAAGTTGTGCTACAGTTAAAACGAACGGAGATGAAGATTGGAAGTTAATTGAGACACGAAAGTGATGTAATTGCTTAATTAACGGTAGATGTCGCGCGTTAAATGCACTGCGCCCTGTCTCTGTACTTTTTAACGTCTCCTACAGCCATCGTTTAACTACAGTTACCTCTCATCATGGAACGCACGGAGGCATTTTGATTTATACGCGACCCTTAAAATATCAATTTTCTGGAAGATGATTGCAATAACTATGGCTTAATGTGAATAAGATTCTATAAGTGGTTTTCCGTGTCAGTGGAGATCTAAATTTGGTTGATGTTATTCATTATATTGTTCCAGTGTTCTTGCAGCCGTAGTTAGTGGCATGGGTTATATAACTTCTCTGACTTTCTGAGATTTTGTCTTGGAATCACAGTGTTCTTTTTTTTTCAATTTTGTTCTTACATGTAGCAACTAGAAGGGACAAAAATTGAATCCGCCGACTTCCCGATAGCTGGAATATGTCAGTGAAAGACCCAAACTGATCTCAGAAATAAGATTGTTAGGGAAAGTAGTGAATAGCTGACTTACCTGTATAGAAAAAATACTAATTGTGAACACTGATGGGAGTGGATACCATTTATAAAAAGATACAAATCAAAAGATTTTCTGTGGTTAGAACAAGCGTGTTATTACAAGTAAGTATGGACTACAGCCCATTTTTTTTATAATGAATTTAGGGAACTTGCCAATGTCCTGGATAAAAAAGGATTGCATGCATGCATTTACAGTAGGTATATACCTGTAAGTCTACTGCTGTGTCTCCATTCATAACACCTTGTAAGGCGACCACTTGATAGACCAATGCAAACAAGAAAGATGATTTCCATTAAAACGTAATAACTTAAGACAACTACATATATTTATTTGACAAAACACTGACAACTAATGTATGTGGCATCTATGACAATGTTTGTGTCCGTTACCACCCATGCGACTCCCCGAGTTTTAGAGCACCAACGAGGAATGTTCTTCTATCCAGTGTATGTCTTTCATTTGCCTCTAACACCTGGCTTTAAAGGTACCTACTATGATACTTTTTCTGCCATGAAAATTTCACGAACGCTGACGGTGAGCGTATTCCAGAAAATAACCTTCAGTGATCAGGAAATCAAGGTTTTAATAGCATAAAACTAGCGTTCGATATAATTTCCATGCTGTAACATTTCAATCGTCTGGGAAAGAGCAGCTATGCCACCGTGAGGCGGTCCGTTCTAAAAGATAAGTGCCTCAGATGTGAAAGTAACACTTACCATTTAAACATTCATAATATAATGCTTCTATCACCTGTGCGAAGTAAGTTAATCTCTTGCCGAGTGTATGCAACCCAACACACTAAAAGCGTTTTCCAAGAAAGACATTGTTTGGAAAAGATTAATTTGCCAGCTGCGACAGAGGTTGTTTCAGTTTTACACTGTTGTTATTTATAAAAGACGCTGTCTTTAAAAATAGTATTTGGATCATTACGTGCAGTATTTAAGATCATTTACCTTGATGAGTAGAGAGAGAGAGACAAGGAGGAGGCTGGAGGGGGAGAGAATGGGGTAATAAGTACCATTTATTTCAATGCGGCGGGAAATTAATCTTATCTTGAACATTACCATTCTACAAATATGCCTAAAGCAAAAGGTTGACATTTGACGAGGAACCCCACCTTAGAAAGTGAGGGCCATCCCCAAATCTAATGACATCAATCTGAAAAAAAATCTCCCGAGGCGAGTGCATCATTTTCCCTCAACGCAGATTCATTACTGCGCCGGCTCCGTGCACTTGCAGTGTGCGCTCAACCTGTGCTGCGTTTCCATAGAACCAACCAACAGAAAAACGCCACACGCTACTTAAAACTCTTCTCTGGAAACGCCTCCGGCCAGAGAGCCTCTGAGCGACGGAGATGACATGTCGAGGATAAAGAAGAGTTCTTTTTTTGCGAAATCGATAGAATCAAGGGTTTTCCTTCATATTGTTAAGGCAGAGCAATTAAGGACATAATCTCTCTTTTCTAGATTAATTCCGAGGGGAAACTACATTCAGAACGGCTCTAAACGCAGACTCTAAGCCAGGAACTGTGCGCCGTTCATTAAAAACTTCAGGTTGAAGAAGACGGTTCAGCAAAAACAAGCTCTTTAAGTAGCCCTGATGTCATTAATGGTAAGTTTTCACATATCAGTTGTTGTGTCCACTTATTCGTTGTCTTACAAGTTTTTAATTATCGTTACCGCTATGGCCTGTCCCCGTTGGACATCTATTGCCGACTGTGACATTAAGAAGTGTTTGTCAGATAGATGGCAAGACGTAGATCATACAATCTCCTGCAATACAATACCCAGTATGGATTGTTTTTCCAGTATTTATTGACCGAAACAATGACAAGGTGTATCAACACATACATTGTGAAAGTTTATGATATATTTACGTCTCTATATACGATATATCTTTATGTCTCCTCCATCTCAATGTACCACAAACTTTTATAGTCTCATCCATAGCAAGAAAGAAGGCAACAAGGAATATTGATTGTTCGTGATTTGGCCAAACAAGGCCGCTTTTATTATATAACCCCTCTATCCAGAATGCACATGTGCGTAACTAAGTTCTGGAGATTGTTGTCGCCATAAAATGTCGCCAAACTTCCCTTACCCATGCCTGTTGTTTGAACAAGCTCGTCGCCTCCTAGTCCTTTTGTACCAGGTGTTACTTTGTGTACCAGTAAAAAGATATGGTGTTTGGTTTTAAACATTCTGCATCGACATCGCTGATCGAAGTTTTGTGAGTTTTCGCAAACATGTTGATTCTGCAGTCGCTTGTTAAATAGTTTAAAACGCCATACGCGACAAGAGAAATTATACTCGTTGGGGTCATTATGAAAAATAGGTCAACTTTTTATGCTTGTATATGTCCATTTTGTTCCAGCTCACACCGGCATAAGTATTTCTCACATTAACGACTTGGTGTATCTTCAAAATGATTTTTATTGGTTTTATATGAATTGTTTTTCATATGACTTGTAACCATATTTACAGATATCGGGGTAATACATATGTCTAAGTGCCCAGGTGTGAAAACTAGTTTGAGTTGTTTAGCAAGTCTATAGCGGTCACTATACCGCCACTGTCATTTGGAATTGGTCTCCGCACACGTCCGAGGGTACTTCACCTTCATTTACGACACTGGATTACGACAGACGCAAGCATTTTTGAAACCTACGTCCGTCTTAATCCGAGTATGACGTAGTAGAGGGTCGAAATAACACCAATAACTCGGCGACAAAATTAATGTAATTTACACGTTCTTAAAAGCCAAACACCATATAATAAATACCATAGGTTGCGTTGTTACTTAAGTCTAATACTTGTCTGTTTATGAGAACGTTTCTTAATGACATACATAGTGTTTACTTAATTGAAGGCCATGGAAATATTCTATCCCCTCTATTTTCATAGGAATCGTTAGTGGAAATCACCACATCTTTTTAGCTCCCCCGTCATATATTTGTAAATGTATTACCCACGTAAAGTCATGACGTAAGTACCCGGTTATACGTTCTTTATTGGAACACAATTTACTGATATTTCAGATCATGATCACAAATTGACTGCTATGCAGTGCCAACAACAATTAAAACGTTGTGCGTACCTTTTTTTTAGAAAACAACATGTGCGTTAATATCGAAACTGTTAGCGTGTTGACCGTTGGGCAATTCCTCATTTTGGTTTGTTAAAGCACTGCCTGTCAAAACGCCCATAAAGTTGGTTTGGTTCATTTGTATCTTTTTTTTTTCTATTGATTATATTATATCAGAGCAGGACATATGCATATCAACGTTTGCAAAGTTTTTTCTTTGCTTCTCTCTGCAAATATACAACTGAAGATAACAGCCGGGAAATTTTATGCTATGACTTGTATCGCTCGTGTTATTTATTTATTTATTTATTTATTTATTTATTTATTTATTTATTTACTTATTTATTATTATTACTGTTTATTTTTTTTTGGGGGGGTGGGAGGTAGCGATGGATGGGGGAGTGAAGAAAATGGGTACAGGTACATGTATATCTAAATGTAAAAAGCTGAGGGCACTTGACCGTCTCCCCATGAGCCCACCATTACATTAAGAGATCGTACACAATGAATTTTCATTCCAACATACTCGGAAAATCACCAGCTTCTTTGTATTGTATTCAAGCCATATGTAATACCAGGGGACACGTTAGTCTGTTGATCTGATTGCATTCGGCCAGACTCCCCGCAGAGTTGGCGAGCATTAGCTTGGTCGAAAATTTTCATTGTTAACGACCCCACCTGGAAATCCATTTTTTGTCAATCAGATGAAACATACTTTAAAAATTAAAAAAGGAACGTCAACCTTGTACTTTTGCTTTAGTTTACTAAACAAAATACCAATCGCCGATTACGCCCTTGCTTTTTGAGAATTCATTCGTCATTTGAAATGAAATTGACCAACCG
Organism: Lingula anatina; assembly: GCF_001039355.2. Next base: position 5,545 of record NW_019776103.1, on the reverse strand, counting down.
AATGGCTAATTTGACGGATAATATATCAAATCAGATTTATGAAATCTTGGTCGAATAGCGTATGATTTATCATTTTGTGTTCTTTTAGGAATGTTACCACAATTTGATGTACGGCACTGGATATTAAAGTTAAAATAGATTATGTAGCATGTGATAAGACTTTGCTTGCGTTTAATGGGAAGATACATTGTTTGATTGATGAAAAAGCCCGATGGATACTCTTCGTGAAATAAGGAATCGATCACTGCTGTTTCGCCGCGCAGGAATGCCAGTGTGTTCAACAGAAACCGGAAGAACTGATGCGAGTTTGTTAATGGTGATATACCAAAGCGCACTCTGAAACAAGATTGTTCTATGGCTTTGGTCCTCCAAGGAATACGCATCTTTACGACAAAGGTATGGGTTTTGGCGTCTGTTAGTGAAAGTTCATCTGTTCTGTGGCGACATTTGTCTGAACTTTTCTCCCGCCAGGCCCAAACAACTTACGGAGCCCATACATACCACTGGACGTCTTTGGGGTAAAGCTACATGTAAATTGGCAATTGCAGTATCGGAAAATGAAACATCGTTGAAGTGCAGAATCGGATCGATTCATGCAGTGAAAGATAACTTATCTAAAAAGATGCTAAAAAGGGAACACCCTAATATAGTGTACTGTTCGAATTTTCTACCACAACCTCCCTCTCTCTCTCTCTCTCTCTCTCTCTCTGTCTGTGTGTGTGTGTATGTGAGAGAGACGAGATGATTTTCAGGATAACTTTACTATCAAACCTTACAAAAAGCTATACATGTATAAACAAAATCAAATAACCAAATCACCAAAGACTGGTAACAAACAAATGACAACCGCACCAGTATAGCAGCAGTAGTAGAAGTAGTAGTAGCAGTTGTTGTTGTTGTTACATTTCGCTCACAGCAGCACGGCAAACTGACCATGTGCATTGTGTACAAGAGGAGAGTTGTTTTCTCATACTAGTACACCACTTCAATACACGTGTTTATTGCATTATCACTGCCAGTCCTTCATTTCGTTATCACTCTGGTGCCTTTCTGCTATATCTCCGGCGCATATCGAATTTTTAATATTTTGCTGTATAGAAAAACATATCATCTACGGAAAGGGTCAACAGAGGGAAGGACTGCCAAACAGCAGACAGAGAGAGATGGGGAGAGAGAGACGGAGAGAGAGAGAGAGACAGAGAGAGAGAGAGAGAGAGAGAGAGAGAGAGAGATGGGAAGGAAGGAGGAAGGGAGGGAGAGAGAGAGAGAGAGAGATAAAGAGAAAGGAGAACGTAACGACGAAAAAATGCAAATTCCCCGAGAAGGCTTTCCGCAAAAAAAAAAAAAAACAGAAATAATCGCAGTGCAAAGGCTGGTAAAACACCACACCAAATATGTGTACTATTTTTGACATAAATATCACTTCAAGAAGTGCCGTAAAAAGATAATGAAATGCGTTTAACACGTTTATGTACATTCGTTTATGAACAAGATGCTTGCAAGATTCAATTATGAAAACGCCCACGTATTTGTGTTTCTGAGTGAAAGAAAATGTCAATCAGAGATACTTAGCAAAGCGTCTTTACTAAAGTTAATTTTACCTTCGAAAAAACACTGAACGAGCACAGGGGTTACTTAATGTGAAATCCCAAGTGAGAGACTTTGACTTTCAAGCAATAAAACAAGCTGAAGTTGTTGAATGGTATAGCAGCAGCATATTTATTTATTACGGTGCACATGCTTTGGGGGCATTTAATCATGTGCTCACACATGTACAGTGTATAAGTGGGGGGGGGGGGGTGCTCCCGTCACATCCAGTTTACCAGTACATTGATCAGTACATTCAGAATATAATAACTCGTAGGAAAATTCTATATAGGACGTCTTAAATTGGGGAAAGGCTCTTGGGACTAAAGAAACACCCCAGGACCGTGTAAGAATCCTATATCGGACTTTCTGTAAAATTCTAATGTAGCTATAGGACATTGTCCCATATAGAACCCCATAGGATTTCGGGGCAATATCCAATAGACCGCCCTGCATGGGTAAGACCACGAAGGAATATTATATAAAATTCCATTACGGAAGCAGGCGGGAAAAGTAATTCTTCGTGATGCCAATTATAAAACTAATTCTAAGTCCCTGACGCATGTATTTGTGTGAAGAGGATGGAAGGATTAAGATTCGTGGATTTGTGACTGTTGTATTCATGTGAGTCAGTAAATGTTTGTGAGTTAGCGTGATCATGTGCATTTCCGCGTCCGCATTTATGTACATCTGCGTGTGCACTGTGTGTGTGAGCTCAAAAGAAAATCCATTTTTTCCAATCAAACAGTTTTCCAACTGCTTTCTAACGCCGACTTATCCCGTGGAATTAGGATCATCGTATTAACAGAATCCGCATCAGTAATTCCATTCCCAGGCGTTTTTCAAAGCTTTTGGACATTGCTAACAGTATAAGAAACGGTAATAGCAGAATATTCGTGGCGAATTAAATCGAAGGCAAAAAAAAAGGTTGAAAGACGCAGAAAATGTCAGGATTGCTTAATGCACAAATTAACTCTTTGGCGATGCATTGCAAGGTACCTTGAACAAGGAAAAGGTCAAATTCGAATTGATGAACATCTAAGTCAAAATGCAACATTTGCGAGAAAAAAAAGTCGACTCACTGAAATATCTAAGAGCACATTCAAAACAGTGGACTAACAGACCCGCAGATCAAATATGGCGACCCATTAAAAAGCTTGCCGCTTAATTCTGGATTAGATACTGAATAGATGTCCTGCGGGATTTCCGCGTATCTGTTAGTCCCCTGTTCTGAATGAAGTCTTACAACAAAATGCCACAATTTTTAATATTTTATTTTTTTTCAGTGTCGTCTTGTTCAGTCCTGTTCTAATTCTGTTGTTCCCCTCTACTGTTTTCAATTTTTTTGCACTACAAACTATTATTATTTTATAATTATTATATAATTTTAAGTATAAGTATCCTGGCTATTATTGCATATTTCGTGAGCAAAAGAAAGAAAAACATATTTTACTCTAGGGACGTCTCCCCCCTTTTAAAATCTACGATCCGACAGTTGGAATTAAAACGTTTAGGCTCTGGTTGAGCCAAATCTAATTGTCAGCGGCAGTTTCACATTGCTGCCGCTGAATATAAATGTGAGTTCCACACCATTTCTCCGCTTTTGTGGCTCACTCAACCAAAACAGCCGTGCGACATCCGGATTATACATTATATCGTAATCTACGGTAATTGAATGCGGCGGCTCTGGGGGTTTTCTAACAAAGACATCGCTTAGCAAAAGCCGTCAAATATCGGGTACACGCAATTTTAATGGTAAATGCATGTTGTGCTTTGTAATTGCCTGGAAGGTGACACGAAAAGCATGTCTAGGATATCTCTTTATACGGCAGATAAGCTTTTCTTATGCAAAAGTCAAGAATGGAAAAATTCAATCTGAAAAAAACATGATTAAGGTAGCGTGCGAGAATTAGTCGTCTCGTAAATCATTTATTTATTTATCAATTTATTAAGTAACCACTTACTAATGTATTAGCTATTGTTGTGTGTGTGTGTGTGTGTGTGTGTGTGTGTGTGTTTATATCTCCAGCAAGTTTCAATATTGTATTGCACATTGATGTCCCTATTAATAATCACATATTATTTTAGCGATCTATGACGTCATACTGTGGTTTGTGACGTATCAAGAATTTCTGGCGGTAATATTGAAAGCACAAAAATCTTTAAAGCAACTAAACTGAAGAAAACAAATGTAGTTTTACGGTATCTTTATTATTTCGTTTCATTGTGAAAGCATAGCCTACTGTCGGAAGGCAAAGTCTGCGTACTTGACGTATCCAAGCGTATATTGACGTAATGTAACGTAACATACTTGTATAATCGTAAGCAAATCCGGAAAAGTTTTCTTTGAAACAGCTTTAAAGATGAAACGACTGTACAAAACAAACCCACGTAAGCTAATCAAAGAAATAATCAGTTTTACCAGAAAGGCAACCCTAATCTTTTTAAACATCTTAGTACAACACATTGGCTTTAAATCCCTACAAGGTCGGTTCCTTGGAGGATGAAATTAAGTAGAATCACAGGTGCACGTTTGTTTTCCGGCAAAATAATTTATCAGATGTTCGGGTGTTGGATTACATTGATATGTCACCCTGGAAATCTGGATTAGTTTAGTTCCACTGAACTACAGGGCCAGTTTCATCATGAATAGCGCTATATCCACTGGATATCACACTCTGGATAAAATTGCTAACGTCTGGACAAATCCTGTGGGTAAAGATGTGTTAACTAAAAACTAGATACTTATTTTTGCCTCTTATATTGCTTCCCAGTAGTTAAATAAGGTTGCTACTCTCAGGATAACTGTCCAGAGGATAATAATTTTATCCAAAGGATGCTGTTATCCATGGGATAGCGCTATCCACTGTTGATGAAACTGGACCCAAGATGCTAGTTTATATAGGATAGGTAATACCCCATTTCGGGGTGACTCATGGTCAGTGATATCAAACTCAGGTTGACAGAAAACGTCTGCAGGGTGATGGAGAGCTGACGTCAACAGGAATCTAAACCCAAGCTGCTGTTATGAGGGGGAGTGGATGGAGGTGTTTTTTTTTTTTTTTTTTTTTTTTTTGCAGATGTTGTATAGAAGACGATCGAGTACAGTGGTACGATAATAAAGACCGCATTCAGAACAGATGATCCGCCGACTAACTGATCCGCCGATTAAATATGGCCGACCCCACTTAAAAAGCGATGCCGCAAAGTCCCTGATGGTCTCCCCGACTTCACACGCGCGATTAAACGGATTAAATCACAACTCCAAGGTTTAATTGCTAGAGCCTGCGACGACGGCGCGTGTGGAGGCAGGGAGATCATCATGAAATTAGCGCCATCGCTTTTTTAAGTGGCGTCGGCCATATTTAGTCGACGGATCAGTTAGTCCTTGGATCATCATTTCTGAATGTCCTGTATGGAATACAGTGATGGGAATAGCTTGGTTTCGCCTCTTATGAATTGTCATTCTTTTTTGGATGAGCGGAAAAGGGGGTTTATTCTGAAGCTGAAGTGTACTTGAGGTGTACTACCCCCCCCCCCCCCCCCCGTCATTGCTCCCGCCTTAGGAGTAGAATTGTTAACATGGCAGACATTAGGATAAACATGGTACCGTGATAGTGAGGATAAATTAGTGATATTAAGACGCCATAGACATGAAACTAGAGTCTAATACAAAGTAAATGACTTAAAAAAGAAGTATGTTTTTTCCTATATGATTATGCCATTGAGTGATCCACGGGGAAATTTGGTGAAGTAATCCCAAGCCGATTATCTGTTGTTCAAAGAGTCTTTAAGTACGTCAAAGTATTCTTTATTATGACCGATGACTGACGTAAAAATTTAGTATACATTTGTGAATTGGTTTCCTTATTACAAAAAAATAATTCCTATTTACAAAGCCTTAGGTGAACCACGCTGGTGTTAAGTGTCTAAAATTGTGGATGTGTTCCTAAATATG
>NW_019776102.1:698961-726914 GCF_001039355.2 Lingula anatina | reverse complement strand
TCAAAGACAATACATCTAACAATAACAGTACAAACAAGTAATGAAAAATATACATGATTTCAATGTTTACTTGTAGAATAATACCAATAAGTAAGTTTATAAAAAAGATGAAATGTATAATGATAAATGCATGTTAAAGCAACCCAGTTGAAAAAAAAAACGAAACCACTATACACATACGTACAGTACTTACTCTTTCTGCACTGGCAGTAGCAGGTATCGGGTCTGGGTAATCTTCTGTTGGTCCACGACCGCCGACAAAATGTTTACTGCAAATGTACGTGGACTTTGTTATTTTCTCAACATTGAATTGATCTTTGGGTCGCCCGCATGCATAGATCCACTTTTCGCACTTCTCCCGTTGAGTTTTAGGCTTTGGAAAGTTGATGAAAAACACCCCTTCCATCTCCGGTCTGTTAGGGTAACGCGAGTCATTTCTGCAGGTACCATAACAACAATGTTTTGTGCAAACCATACTCAGAGTGTAAAGCACTGAAACGTTTGTTTCTCTTCGATGAAAGTCACGTCACTGTCCCTGTATAAACACTGTCACACTGTCTGACTTCGTTTGTTTGTACGACCATGATAACTAGGTCAAATGTGACGGACGATCTGCGCGCGCATAGATTCTAAAAATAAGTCTCTCTTGTATAAGCTGCAGTTAGTTTATAGCTTATCTACAAGAGCTGATGTAAACCCTGTTTGTTTTGTAATGAGAAGTAGGCCTACATGGCCGACCCATTTGTGAGGACACTGCAAACACGCTGATGGAATTTGTGTCACAACGTTATATGATATATAATTTCGGGGACATGCATTGAGTCGATCCCCATTAACGCATGGGAGAATTAACTTAGGACTTTCTCACTACCCCGATCGTTTCCTATGTGAGAATTGCACACCCAGTACTTTTCACACCACCTACATGTACTTACAGTCTGTAGGGCGAATTTTCAAATGTATGATGGAGAGATCGAGACGCTTCCCAATTCATGTAGACCCCTAGACTGGTTCGGATGAATCAATAACCCCACATCAAACAGGATTCCACTTAACAATTCTTTATATAAGTCGACAACAATGACTACTGCATATACGTCACGTGTTGTTAAACTTATCGGCTCCTTTAGCAAGCTGCCTATTCACGACAATGATTGAATTTGTTTTTCAGTATTTGTGCTGAGGAAGAAAGGGGGTCATATGTTATTGTTTATTTATTTCTAATGCATTTAGACCTGATTGTATAGGTCTTTATTGAACAGGTGACTGCATGGGGTCACGCTTTAGAGTCTGATAAACTCCGCTGCTAACATTTGCACTGCTGATGACCTAGTTTGAAAACTCAAAAGAAAGTGACCTGGTAAAACCCAAGCGTATCGCATCGAAGAGAAATAAAAAAAAAACAGGTGCATTCAAATGATGAATACACGGCGCGGCTTATGCTCGCTTTCGAAAAGAGCTCTTGTCACAAAGTTCCAAATGCGTATCTCTGCAAAAGAAATGTAACTAGAAAGCAGCATTTGACGATAACGAAGCCCTTCAAAATTCCTGATGATGAATGTTCGTGGTTATGATCACCGACTTCGACCTCAGCACCTGCGTGTGTACGATGAGCCGCCGCTGTTACCTTCTTCGCAATCCTCGGACCAGTCGAGTACGACTGACGGCTTGTACGCGTCCATCCGACCATCCAACATCACAACTGTAGACTTTGAGTCATTTTCCGATCCCAGTGAAGATGGCAGTGGTCACGACGACAAAATTAAGCTTGGGCGACGATGGCGTTGCTACCTAATGGTGATCTTCGCCATGTGTTGTTTACAGATGATAGCCATAGTGGTTCTGGGCGCTGCTATTCATTTTCAACGACATGATGACGGCAAACCATCCAGGGACACGGCGGCTCTTTTGAGCCAACCAATAGCCATGTCCCAAAGCGATGTTTCAGAGGACGGGCATGTTGGACCGGCTTCTTTGTGTGTTCCAGGCCTGGATATCAACCTCAGTGAAAACTGCACCATACTTAAAATATTGCATCGGGTAATTGTGACAGTTTATATTTCTTTGGTAGACTCTAGTTTGTTTAATTGGTAAATAATCAACCAAAACCACATTTTAGATGCATGGAACATAAAGAGCTTGAATACTACCGGTACATGCTGCAATTATAAGACGTACACATTTATTTAGCGACTCATCAGTTAGTTGTGCTGTTAGTTTACCTATTGTATTGTGTCAAAAACGTTTTAATTTCATTTTGGGGGTTGATTTTAAATTACATTGCCTATAGTTACGTGAGTCCCAATAAGGTCTACCACTACCTACCCAGGAGACCGTTGAGCCTTTACAGTATACAAAATCTTACTACTGTTTAAAATCCCAAAGATACCAGTATTCAGCTGCTCTAATAATGCCAGAAGCATTCCTCGTTGATAATGTTGCTAATATTACGCTAACTGATTTTTTTACGCAGCATTTTTGTTATTTTCATTACAATTAAATGATGATTATCCAGAATTATTTAATCTTTGGTTAAAAAGAAAGAGGAAGTAGAGTATCACATATCGGTGTGCAGGTGACGCATTGCTTTTACTATTAAAAATATGGTGGGGTATAGTCTGGTGAAACAGCACGACGATGACTTTTTATCTATTTATTTGCAGCTCCTGGAAAAAGTTGACAAAAACCTTCATGCAGCTATGAACGACATGAATAAAACCGCCAATAATGTGATGAATGGTGCGTGCAATGCTTCCTCTACCATAGAGGGATTACAATGTTGGGAAAACAACCTAAACCATGGCCTTAGAATTTGACACCTGAACCTCTCTTCTATTAATAGTATCTCTTCTATTCCTCGGATTCGTTACTTTTTCAACACTTAAAAGTCATTTTTATAAGTTACTTATCTAAAATCATGCTTTGGGGATCCCTGACGTGTGGATTGTCAAACACAGATGAAACACTAGATTACCCCTCCCCCTCCTCCAAAGAAAAAAAAAGAGGAAGACAGAAAGAGAGAAACGCCAAGCAGAAGAAAAATAATGGTCCTTTGGCGTTATATTCTCTTTGTTCTTTGTTTATGGGAAATAAGTTGACTTTCGTCCAGAAATATGTCCCCGTTAAATATATCTTCAATTGTTTATGCATGGCTTCTTGTCTACTCTTTAACGCGTTTTCCTTTTATATATATATATAAAAATCGTTAAGTAAAAAACAACCTTTGCATATATACTTGTTTTACAGAGGACTGTTTACGATAAATTAAGTTAACCGTTGTCAATATCTCTTTTTACAGGTCTCAACAGAAATATGTCCAAGCTGGCTGTAAACAGTCGTCTGCAGGACAGCTCGCTGTACAATATCACGGAGACAGTTGCTACTTTGAATCAGATAATGAATGGTAAATATGTAATGTAAATACGTCTAAACAGGCAATCTGTTTTTTTTTATATTCCCCTACATCTTTTTCCTTCTTATTTCCATTTCTGTGCAGGTATGATGTCCCTGAACACAATTGATACCAGTTTTGATCCTTGGTTTCATAGACAGATCGAAAATGGTGCTTTGTCTTTATACTATAACTTTGCTTTCTGTAAAAAATGTCAACATTGAGAAAAGTTCCCTTTTAACTTTTACAACAGATTATAGTAAATCCGTCCTGAGTGATAACTGTTAAGGTCAACCCCGTGGTTATCTTAAAATGTTACCTATATACTTGTGGAGGTCCTGCAAACACCTTCTTCAAATCTGAGTCACCATGATTGAATATATAACCTTAAACGACAATATGCTTGAAAGTAATTTATGTAAATATCTGTTTTTAAGTCGTTTTTGCAGTTTGTGGTACATTAGCTTAAATACAACTAGAAAGATTAAAGGCAATGTGAAAAATGCACCCGTACCAGAATAAATCATAAAATAAATCCCTTACCAATATAAACCCCGTACCAGAATAAATCATTATTTTTATGGTATTAACAGAAACCCTTTTCTAATTTGGGGCAAACATGGGCTTTTTTCCACTCGTTTTGCTTCTTTGGGGTGAAAAAAATAACAACACAAGCCGATACAACCACACACAACTGGCCCTGTTACATGTATATATATTCCGTTATTCAAGGTCTCCAAGCTAAGGTCACCGATTTACCGTATCTGTCAAGAAAGGCAGACATCCCCTTAANTTTTTTACGCAGCATTTTTGTTATTTTCATTACAATTAAATGATGATTATCCAGAATTATTTAATCTTTGGTTTAAAAGAAAGAGGAAGTAGAGTATCACATATCGGTGTGCAGGTGACGCATTGCTTTTACTATTAAAAATATGGTGGGGTATAGTCTGGTGAAACAGCACGACGATGACTTTTTATCTATTTATTTGCAGCTCCTGGAAAAAGTTGACAAAAACCTTCATGCAGCTATGAACGACATGAATAAAACCGCCAATAATGTGATGAATGGTGCGTGCAATGCTTCCTCTACCATAGAGGGATTACAATGTTGGGAAAACAACCTAAACCATGGCCTTAGAATTTGACACCTGAACCTCTCTTCTATTAATAGTATCTCTTCTATTCCTCGGATTCGTTACTTTTTCAACACTTAAAAGTCATTTTTATAAGTTACTTATCTAAAATCATGCTTTGGGGATCCCTGACGTGTGGATTGTCAAACACAGATGAAACACTAGATTACCCCTCCCCCTCCTCCAAAGAAAAAAAAAGAGGAAGACAGAAAGAGAGAAACGCCAAGCAGAAGAAAAATAATGGTCCTTTGGCGTTATATTCTCTTTGTTCTTTGTTTATGGGAAATAAGTTGACTTTCGTCCAGAAATATGTCCCCGTTAAATATATCTTCAATTGTTTATGCATGGCTTCTTGTCTCTTCTTTAACGCGTTTTCCTTTTATATATATATATATAAATCGTTAAGTAAAAAACAACCTTTGCATATATACTTGTTTTACAGAGGACTGTTTACGATAAATTAAGTTAACCGTTGTCAATATCTCTTTTTACAGGTCTCAACAGAAATATGTCCAAGCTGGCTGTAAACAGTCGTCTGCAGGACAGCTCGCTGTACAATATCACGGAGACAGTTGCTACTTTGAATCAGATAATGAATGGTAAATATGTAATGTAAATACGTCTAAACAGGCAATCTGTTTTTTTTTATATTCCCCTACATCTTTTTCCTTCTTATTTCCATTTCTGTGCAGGTATGATGTCCCTGAACACAATTGATACCAGTTTTGATCCTTGGTTTCATAGACAGATCGAAAATGGTGCTTTGTCTTTATACTATAACTTTTGCTTTCTGTAAAAAATGTCAACATTGAGAAAAGTTCCCTTTTAACTTTTACAACAGATTATAGTAAATCCGTCCTGAGTGATAACTGTTAAGGTCAACCCCGTGGTTATCTTAAAATGTTACCTATATACTTGTGGAGGTCCTGCAAACACCTTCTTCAAATCTGAGTCACCATGATTGAATATATAACCTTAAACGACAATATGCTTGAAAGTAATTTATGTAAATATCTGTTTTTAAGTCGTTTTTGCAGTTTGTGGTACATTAGCTTAAATACAACTAGAAAGATTAAAGGCAATGTGAAAAATGCACCCGTACCAGAATAAATCATAAAATAAATCCCTTACCAATATAAACCCCGTACCAGAATAAATCATTATTTTTATGGTATTAACAGAAACCCTTTTCTAATTTGGGGCAAACATGGGCTTTTTTCCACTCGTTTTGCTTCTTTGGGGTGAAAAAAATAACAACACAAGCCGATACAACCACACACAACTGGCCCTGTTACATGTATATATATTCCGTTATTCAAGGTCTCCAAGCTAAGGTCACCGATTTACCGTATCTGTCAAGAAAGGCAGACATCCCCTTAACATTGGCACGCTTGAGAGGCAGGAAGGACAATAACGGTAAGTGTCGTTTTAAATAAGTTTAACAATAAAAGGTGTAAATGTTATACTAAACGGTTCGTAAGATGTAACATTATTCTCTTCTTTAATTCTGTACATTTGCTTCTCCTTAATGCCAACATGTACATAGAGTTTTTAACATTTCTAACAATTCTAAAGGAGACGCTAAATATTTGATTTATTTCAAAGAATCAAAAGCGTGAGAAGTGTAAATAAACAGAAAATGGGAGGTGGGCTTTTCCAGAAAAGACAAAAATATGTGAAAGGTGGTCAGCTTTAAAGACAAGCGCGTTGACCCGTTTTTTATAAGGAAGCAGTACATCTAATAATATGTGCTCCTTTAGGAACAGCATTTGTTTTCAAGAGGGCTCAAATGCCATAAAAAAGGCTTGAAATACAATCTAATAAATCATGAACAGTATTTATGAGAAGAGTCAAGTAAACTGCGTCTTCAATACAATAAATTTTAAAAAGAGGCGGATCAGAAAAACTGAAAAATAAAAACTTTTTTCAAACAAAACCCTCATCATACACGCTGCATAATTGATATTTTATCTTCAACTAGTTTGTTTCACTGATAACCTTCTATTGTACTTAGATACGCAAATGAAACGTGTAAAATACCAACGTAACTTCTGTGATGTAAAAATGATCCAAATCATCTACTAGCGAAAGAATATGATATAAGAAACGCCAAAAGAAGTGAAGTATTGACTATGCAACCTTATTAATAAGCTTCAGATGCAGTTACATATAGAGTCAATTTCAAAGACATGTTATTGTCTTGTTATATATATTAGTTTTATATTTTAGTTCTAACGTGGAATGACGGTCGGGATTTAATCCTCCAGGGAGACGTCCAGTATGAAAACACCGAAAAGTGCCTAAGAGTGAAGCGAGAGGGGCACTTTCTCGTCTACAGCCAGCTGTGTGTATTCGTCCCCAGTACTAGTTCAGCTGTGCATTTTACTCAATCAATACAGAGGAGAATTCCAACCGGCTGGCACCGCGTGCTTTATAAGGAACTAAGTGTGCAACGAGGCCGTAATGATTGCACCTATATGTCAGGAATAGTACACCTCGACAAAAACGACTGCGTCAAAGTTGGTTTTTCAGATGAAGAGTATATCATTAGCAACCATGAGTACAATTCGTTTGGTTTGTACATGCTGGCATGAACCCGTCGTTCTCAATGTCTGTGAGGCCTTGATTTTTATTAGTAAAGATGTTAATACAGTAAGTGACATTTCCGGTGACTTTACTGTGTTTCATTGTCAGTAAATGAGAAAAGCATTGACTTCTTAAAACATATGCATTGTGCTTGTTCCCCAGTATGACAGTTAAAGAAAGATGACAATTTAATAAGTGCCCATTTTTTTTTACCTAATATTAAATTTTACGAATCCATATAGACCCAGAGATTCAAACTGAATTCATTATGCCCCCATGCAGAAATATGTCTCGTATTGGTTAGATACAGCACCTTATTGTATATAGTATACATGCACCTGTGTTTTACTGTCTTCCAATACAAATGTAATAGCATTTGCTTTTGCGTGACCTCAGGCCACTAATTGGTCAGTAACCTTAGCTTGTTCAAGAATTGTTTTTCATAAAAACTGTATATTGCTACCAGTACAAATTGCCTTGCTTTAAATTAATCTTCAGTACATTGAAAATATTTTAATTGTTAAAAATCATTTTCTGTTTTATTTGTTATGTTTTCCTATTGATAAAAAGGAGATGTGCATCGCCAATAATATGTACTATGCTGTATCAATAAAACTCAGATTATTGAGTGTCAATTCTTAAAAAACTGTCGGTTGTGCACCTGATTGCTTTTATATCCTTTATCCACCAAACAAAAAAATTAACAATTATGAACTTTTAACAATAATTAACATAACATAACATAATAAAAATAATTAACAATTAACAAAGCTAAACGATCATCCTCCTCAATAAGTGTCATTTCTCAACGAACTTGTTAAAAAGAAAAATTGAATTGGGTCACGTACGGTAGCCCTGCTCAACATGTACAAGTACAGACTCTACTTATCTAAGCATGATCATAGTATGGTTATAGCCCAAATATGTATTAACATTGTTATATGTATATTTGTGTTTCGATTTTTTTCTCTTCTTATTCCTACAGTTCCTCAGTGCATTTCGATGTAACGTGAAAGAGAGACCCCAAGTTAGAGAGTCCGCTTCCCATTCGTTACCTCCGCCAAGGAGGTTATGTTTTCACCCTTGTTTGTCTGTCTGTCTGTCTGTCTGTCTGTCTGTAATCAACATAACTCAAAAAGTAATGGGCCGATTTGATGAAATTTACAAGAACAGATGATTAGCTTTTGGTGGTGATCCGGATCAACAATCAATCAATAATCAATAATAATAATAATAATTATGCTTTGGCGGAGGTCTGCGCTCTCGGAGTGCTTTTCTAATTAGATTTTGAAACACTTAGGTCAAATGGACGGCGGACTTTCAGTTACACGGACCCTCAATTTCTTTATACCGGGCACAGTCATACGTCTGCTATCATATGTAGGCCTAAATATACTTACATAACAGTTATGAGCAGCTATTGCAGTATAAGCAGTCGCGCAGTTCCAATCTTGTCTACCATTTGTACAATGATTCGGTAATACAATAAAGTGATTGAAATTTGACCGAGATTCAAAAGTTCAACACACACATTCAACGATAAGATAGAAAGAAAGGTGAGTCATAATAATTCGTTATTTCCTCTGCTTCTCTGCTTAATCTATGACCGCGTTATCACAGTCAACTAAATATATGATATCATGGAAACATATTGAGTGAATTAAAGGAGTGAGAACCACTTACCCGTCCAAAACAAATGGCGAACTCGGCTCTAGGCCCGGGAGAGGGGGAGGGGAGTTACGCAAAAATGCATATATGCTTTTTTCCTAATGACCTTAGTCAGAATTCAGTGCCGTATACGGTAATGGACTCTCTACCAAAGACGACAGAAATATTTGTTGGATCTACTGAAATAAATGATGTCGACTGGAGAAGCATTGCACCAATCGCCCCTGCACGTAGTTCGATGTTTTTTATCATTTTAATTCGATAATTAAGTACTTCATTTTTCCTGCACATGTAGCTTTCGACTGCCTTGTTGGAAATATCGACATCGGGTATTTATTTCAGGAGATTCATTGTTTTTAAGGTCTGGATTGATTGAAAAGCATCCCTTAATTTACCTTAACACAAATATTTTCTCATAATCAACAAAGTATAGCGGCCTACTCTACCCTGTATCATGTACTCTACCCTATATATGACAGTCAATGTTCAACACACACACTTAATGATAAGATAGCCAGAAAGGTGATTCATAATTATTGGTAATCAGCTCTGTGTCTCTGCGTAATTCAAGTTTAACGGCATTGTACAGGAAACCGTGATTGTTGCATCATTGAAACAGAAATAGCTGTACATGGTATCATCAACAGCAAAGGTTCACTTCTCTTCATAAACTACAGCACTGCGAGCGCGCGCGCGCGTGTATTCGTGGTGGTGAAGAAGTACCCGGATTCTAATACCTGAATGTAAATTTACTCAATCTCATTTTCATAATATTCCGACTGCGCCCACATGGTGAATGCTTGCACATATGTCTCATTTGTTTCCAAGAACCAATGATATGTTCATTATCGATGAATCATTATCATTATGGTTCCTGGAAACTAAATTAGTCATATAGCCGATTGCTGTGACATTCCCGCTGGATGTGGCATATTTTGATTGGTTCCTCTAATCTCGATTATCGGGGTACTTTATCTTACCTTCTGGACTGTTAACGTGCTCATATCAATATCTAGAATGCATGTGATATCTCGGAAGTGTTTACAATCGCAAATTAGGAGCGGCACCTGCCTGCCTTGTTACGTGCTCAAGATAAGAATGGCATGATCGACGGCACAGGGAAAATTCAAACAATGGACTGCAGACGCGCCTGCGACCTGATTTATTTTTAACCGGTGACGTAAGGGAATTTTTCCTGTGCACACACCCAATCTTCTCAGGCACATATGTTGGGTACATACGACAAGAGGCATGTTTACAAACAGGAACTTTTGGACGGAAAATTGGTGTGAACTTTAACTGGAAGTTCAATAATCTAATCATTTTTCATGCTCAAGATAAAACGGCAGAAGTCTATAGTTAAATGAAATATGCCGCCCGTTTTATAAAAAAAAAAAAAAAAAAGAACAGCTGTTGCCTTTGAGCTTCCCTTTCTGTGGCTTGATTCAATAGTCACATATCGCGGCACATGCCTGTCTGAATTAGGCGGACCATCGATCGGTCCGTAGGCCTATAGTTCTTTGTGAAACCGACGCCTCCGGTTTTATCTTTGCTGTGTTAGTCACATGCCAAGTTTGGTTTGAAGGTGAGCGTTATCATCACTTTACCTTTACACACATGCATATCTGCCCATATAGGCCCTATATATATATATATATATATATATATATATATATATATATATATATATATATATATATATATATAAACGTGCATTTATATGTGCTATAAGCTACAGTTTAAAGGGAGGGCTAGGCAACGGAGAACATCCAGTGGAAATAGGCCTACAGTGAATCCGAGTTGGGAGCACTAGAGAGAGTCGTGGTACGGATAAAATTTGTATAACGACTGTAAGATTTCTTAGGTCTATTTTCGACTTGCTTTTTTAATACTTTAGACGTACTCGTCCTTCAAGAACCCACGCCTTAAAGAAATCGTCAAAAACCGGAAGTAGGCCTACATATGTTTTTTTTTTCTCTATACCTTCCCAGCATGCTTTGTGTAAACATCCTGCGTTGTCTACCTACGTAAATTGACTAGGAAGATTTGGAAACAGAGGCCATGGAGAATCGTGCATAGAAAATTTACGATTTGGCAATAACTGACATTAGGCCTATATTTTTTAACAGTAGAACTCTGGACAGGCCATCACAAAGGGAGGGAAGGGCAACGGAAAAAAATCCAGTGGACATCGAGTGAAACTGAGGTGGATGAACTGGCGAGAGTCGCAGTGCTTAAACACTTTGACAAAATTCTCAGGTCTTTTGCGATTGTCATTTTTAATATTATGTACGTAGACTGATTAAGAGGATTTGTGAAAAGAGGCAGAAGCGTGTATGAAATAATTATAAGGTTTGATAATAACTGACATTATATTTTATTACAGCAGGCCTAAAACTCTGGACAGGCCTAAGGATGGTGGATAGATCGTCAAGTCCACCCAGCGCTTCTGTCAGTATCCTTCAATGTCCGCGATGCATGAACACATATGATTTGGTGGCACGAGCTCCTAAGCGACTGAGAACTTGCAGACACACTTTCTGTCTCTCTTGCATAAACCAGAACCATGGGGGCAATCCGGCTTTGGAACAATCGTGTGGCTTCTGTGATGGCATAGAACAGGGTGACGTGGGGAATCCAGAACAGCCAAATAATGAGGCGGTCATCGCGGACCAAAACCGTGAAATCACGTGCCCATTATGTCACACAAAGACGCCGTGTCGAAACTCCATGTCAGCATTTGAAGATAACCCGTATGTTCAACGAATTCTGTCGTCGCGGTCACCAACTATTGATTCTTCGGAAATGTCATGTGAGATGTGTGATGCCATGGGGACCGTAAGGGTCCTCTGTCGCACCTGTACACTGTTTTTGTGTTGGGACTGCCGAGAAAGCCACGTGACGTCACCATTACAGCATGACGACCTCCACGATATATCCCAGTTATCTGGTAATTACGGGGACGGAGTTCCAGGTGAGTTATGCTACTAGTCAGTGAGGAATGTAACTTTTAAACGACGTTCAATGCCTTTTGATAAAACGGTTGAAAAGTGACAAAATATTTTCGATGAATTGTCAATATAAAATTTCAATGGTCTTAAAACCATTTTGCGGTTGTACGTGTATGAGTAGGCTCCTAGACCTTTCTCACATGTAACAACCTTGTGATCGAATAGCTGCCATTGAGAATTTCGGAATAACCGAACTGAATGCTTGTAATTGGCTTAATTAAGGCATGCGAAACAATTAGACAAGCAAATTTCGCCTCGCAGTCTTTGATATATTTTTTCTAAGACACTGCAAATTCTGTAGCACATTTTTATATTTCAAATGACTTAATCACTCCAGGTCTGATTGGTCAAGCCAGGATAATGTTCCCTAAGGTCCGCTTCTCAGTTGAAGAGCTTAGCCGTCATAAAGAACAGTACATTAGCTCCGACTTCGGCATCGTTGAACTGATTAGAGACGTGAGTGACTTTTTTAAGCGAACTGAAAAGAGACTGGTAAACATCGGGGTTGTCGGAGCGACCGGAACGGGAAAGTCGGCTCTGGTGAACGCGCTCCGAGGCATTGAGATGGATACAGAGGAGGAATACACCCAAGGTGGTCTCATGGTTGCCAGGGTGGGAGACACGGCTTCGAGTGGCTCTGTCTTCCCCACGCCATATAAGTTACCAAAAGTGAAAGGGTCGTATCTCTGGGATATCCCAGGCTATGGTATGCCCCGCCCTATAAAGGTGTTTCAGCAAATGAATGATGCCGCAGCTACATCTGGCTCCTCTGTTCAAAGCGACGCTTCGTCTGCCAGTGAGACGCAAGGAGAAGCCAGTTACAATTACGTATCACACCTGGACTGCGTATTACTGGTGATATCCGAGAGAATACAAGAAACTGACCTCAGCTTACTGCGGTTACTGAAAGAGCACAATTTCCCCAAGAACAGAATCTTCATAGTGCGGAGCAAGATTGACAATGCTAAAAAGATCAAACGACTTAACAATTCAGGGGATCATCCGAACCTGCGCCACACCACTCGCGTTTATTTGGACGAGATTCGAAGTGATGTACACAAGGAGATTGAAATTGTAGCACGTGCCATGGACTCGGAGTTTCTGGACTGGGTTTCAGATTTTTTGAACGCGGGACGGTATTTTCTTGTCTCGAGTTACGAGATCTCGCGGTATGATATGATGGCGCTCCAGACGGCGATGTCATCAGCGGCAAGGCAAGCCTGCCAAGAGGCTTTAGATTCAGTCGTGCAAAGGGAAGGGGTCACTCAGATATCAGCCCTGTTCGAGACAGTTTTGCAGAAGAAGAGAGAGAGGTTGGAGAGGCGCATCTTGTCTCATGTTCGAAATGCAGCCATTGCGTCGGTGCTTCCGTTGGGAAACATGGTTGTGCAGTCAAGTGAGTTTCTAACCCTTAATCGAGGAAACCAATAAATTGTAGGATGTGGAAATTAACGTTAAATCTATTGTTTAAGATGCAGAAGTATTGTACATTAATTCACGCACAAAAACAGATTCGCATTATGGGTGTATTTGACTGATGCGGGTTTTTGTGCATATGTAACATTTTTTAAAACGGTACTCTCCCTGGGTCTGAAAATCCCCCACAGTAATATTTATATCCTGCAAAGTTTTCTGAAGCGAACGTAGTGTCTTAATATAATCCAAATGCACGAACAGGCAGAGCAATGATTTGTATCTCTAGGCAGGGTAGGAGAAAATTACCCATTTCCCTTGAAAATTATCTTTTTCGGTTAAATCCTGTGAGAGAAAATTGAAAGGATTATATATATATATGTCTTCACCTTTATCCTCATACAAATTATTGTGAAATTAGATAAATATGATAAGTTGGAAGATAAAAATTGCTTTTGTATAAATTTCTGTTTTACTCTATCTAGATCTGTACCTTTAGATTGTCAAATGTTTGACTGCACAAACTCTACTACCACAAAATTTGCCCTTTATTACTCAAGCTATTTCATAATTGTAAAATGCTTTTGCAGGCTGGTACAACTTTTTGTCGGCTTGTGAGCGACATTTTGGGGTCTTAAGCAAGGGGCTGGCAGAGCTGAGCAATATGTGTCAACTACCAAGAGAAGAGCTGCTCGACTTGCTTGGAGGCAATACCGAACCAATAGATGGCGCGACAAGCGAATCCTTTAATTCGACCCTGTACTCGGACCTGCCGCGCCAACCAAATTCAAGGCAACAAGATGATCTCATCATAGACAGAGCTTTTCAAGAGGCGGTGGGAGCCACCACTCACAGCCTCCTCAACGTCGTATTCGGTACGTACCCGGTGATCAATCTGCCAGTCAACGTCGGGCAGACCTATACACTTCTCCATAACACCCTAAGACTAGTGTTCACCGCCGGTCATAACGCTTTGGATAAAGCGCTGCAAGTGCGTGTAGCTAAACTGCGAGAGAGGTACAGAAATATGGATCCTTCAGGACATGTTGATCGTTCTGTTATTGATTAAGCAGTGACTCGTTAAATGTACACTCCATGAGTTAAAAGAAAATCCCCTAAAAGTTTATTTTTGCCACGGCTGATGCAACCTTGCATACGCCTTTAACCCCTTAAATATTTTTTCTGGGGTTACCTGATGTTTATATTTTTTTCATCGGAATCTAGGAAACGGTCGCTGTTATATAATGATTGGCCGGTCCCGTTAAACAAATCAACAATCAACCTTTATAAAACTGATTAAAGGTCTAATCCAAGTGTAGAGAGGAATGGCTAAATGATCCGTGAGTACGAGAAAACTGCTTATTTCCCGGGAAAATCAATAACACTTAATAAAGATCGCCAAAAGTTCTCTTTTTATTTCAAAAAGATATGTGCACGTCCAAAAATCCACGGCTCTAATTTCAGTATTATTACAATACGTAACAGGTAATGTGAACCATATCTTTGTTAAATTGATCTATTGTATAGAGAGTATAAAATTGGAAAGATATTCAATTATTTGCATCCAGAATTATTTCTTCAAAAATGGTTTATTTATTAGCACAGAATAGCATAAGATGTACATATCAATACTTTCATTAATGGTCTGATTCACTCAGTAAAGTGGTGTCACACAAAACTATTATTATTATCGCTAAATTATTATTATTATTAATTATTTAACTTGCAACCTGAGAGTTGCATCTTAGTTAAATAAAGTTACTAATGAATAAAGATAGAATGTTAGAAATCATATGTTAACAAATTTAAAATAAAAGAATTTAAGCATAAGGTCAAAGATGAAATAAAACGTCTCAGTCATTTTTCAAACTTAATTGTATATCGCCCAGGTTAAAAAGTCACTCGTTGATCGTATGGTTTTAATTTGAGGCCTTTTGAATGTCTTGGTTCCCGCGATGAATATTTGACATTTCGAAATGACAAAATAAATCTAAAGCCGTGCTTACAAAGTCACTAACCCAACTGTCAAGGAAGACTGAGATTCTCTCCGAGCCTTCCAGCAGACGCAGAGTCACCTGACTCCTCACGTGACCAACCCTCTTCAGGTTATTAACACTCGATTTCCTGTTGAAGATCGGTGATGCCCATCGCATCGTCGGATCATTGCAATTCATTTTCTCATCTAAATCTTGTGTGATAGCTTGTTTGCTTATTTTAAGTAGCCGACGCAAATTGACTTACGTCTTCACCCCGTTTGTCTGTTCGTCTGTCACGAGCTTAAATTACAGAGTTATGGATAAATTTTGATGAAGTTTGGGTTTATTTAAAAAATAATTAGACCTCGGTGCTGATGGTGATCTGGGCCCAAGAATTTCTAAACGATCCTGCACCATTCAGACCGTTGCGAGATAAGGCTAAAGACAGTGAACTTTAGCAATCAATGTTTTCTCAACTATCACTGTTTATCACTGCAGGGCCCTTGGCAGAGGTCTGCACTTCCTTGAGAGTTTTTCTAGTTTACTTTATTCATAATGATCGTATTTGTCCAGCTGTGCGTTGATTATATCACAGATAATCTGGCAAAGAAACGAGTTCATCGTTAGCCCGGCGGTCTTAGTATTTTCTTGTCCACGAGACACGTGCCACGGCGAGTTCATTTCAATTCTCCCCTAAATTTCCCGTTCATGATAGGCCCCCTATCTCTTCATACGACGTAGATACATGTAATATGCGTCAATGCGGCTTACGTATATGTCTCAGTATTAAATAAGCAATGTACCGCAGCACTACTCCAGAGCAAAAGATGACGGTGACGTAGAGCCATAGCGGCCACGTTATTCCCATCTGTTCCAGAACTGATTCCGATTTCAAGTACATGGTTTCATTTCCGTACAATATCAGTGCTGGGTCTCGCTTGCAGTCTGGGTACGCCGTGGTCCCGTTCTTAGAACACCTGTTTGGAATACGAAATAACATCCAGTAGTATCAAACGATCGAATCGGGCATCAATGTAATATGCATATTAACTGTTCCGTAGAGGATGACATACTGTTGATGAAAATTTAAAATTGGCTAACTTTCAGAATGGTTATACAGTGGTAAATGGTAAAAAAGTGTAACATTTGCCTTTAAGATGTGGCCAAAAAAGTTGTATCTGAACTCACCTAAAAGGTGGCGCCTCTGTAAATTCTAGGATAACCCCAATGTGATAGGAATAGTAAATAAACGACAAATACTTTATCCAGTCCAACCAGAAAGGGGTGTTGGTCGTTAAAAAGCCTCCTTAAAATAAACGGCAAAAAATTATGTTTAGGGAATTGCAATTTGGTTCAAATTTGATGAGACTGCATTCATTGCAACATGTCTTTCAATACTAATAACGAATAATGATAAAATCCTTAGTTAACTGAATATGACAATTCAGTTGTACGATATGTTTAAAATCCTTCATTTAATAGTGAATTATTTCAGGTATCGTGAAATAATCAAAATCAACTTCTTTTATCTGTGGTGGAGATTTATACATGTATGTGGGGAAGCGTAATTATCAATACATAAGCTTCTAGACATTAATTGTGTCGACATCGTAATGGTTGGACAGGCAAATACTGTAGTTTTTCCAAAAGAATCGACGTAAAATATAATTCTTTTTACCTGCTAGCATACTTGTTAAAATGAATATCTTCGATACTGATATACACAGCTTCACATCCATTACTGCTACCCCAATGACAAAGCCAGCAGCCTGAAAGACAATAACATCGGGATTATCAATAAAAAAGTGTTGTAAATCTGACAGTGCTTCAAATACCATTATTATTAATGCCGAAAGATGCCCCGAATTACATAGGTGTCAACACAGGACGGATCCAGAATTTTTTAAAGGGAGGTCCAGTTTTTAGGAATGACAGGCTGCGGATGCGAAGCGGAGCCGCTCCCCCTTCCCATGGCGTCGGGTTCCGGAAAATGTTGGTATTTTAGAAGGGGAATGGTGCCATTTGGTACGGTTTAGAACTATGATTCAGCTAGTCAAACTTCTAATTTCAAGAGGGGCTTTAGGTGTGATTTTTTTCAGAAATAAAAGGGGGGTGGGTCAGGAGACCCCTTACCAAATATGGCCCACCCGCTTGAATGCTTGCGGGAAATCTATTCAGTGTCCACTCGGAAATTAAGCGGCAAGCTTTTTAGTGAGTAGTTCTTAATTGCTGTTCTCTCTAAGCGGAAGGAAACCTCATAAGGGGAATTCAAACACTAACTCAAAGAACTATAAAATACGTTATTTTGTGACGTCACGAAAGTACCTGAGCGAACAGTGACGTCAGCATGACAGTAGCCCAAAACCCAATATATGCCCAGAAGCCGTTGAGTCCCGCCATCCAGAACACGATCAACACAAAACCAGAGGGCAGCAGGAGCGTAAGCGGCAGTTCGCTTGTCATCTTCGCCAGGTAGTAGGCAGAGAGACGATATGCACCGGATGACCTCTCCTTGTCGATGACGGTGCGTTCTTCAGGGACTGAAGCATCATTATGATTTATTCAAGAAAGTTAATTGATATTTCTGCAAGTGTAATGTGGCGCTGGGTATAATATTTAATGTTAATAAAATCCTTGTGATTGACAAGTGCAAATTATCAAAACCTTATGTCAAATAAGATCCAAACGAAAAAAATTTTCCAATATTTTTAGAACACTTACAAGAAGAAACCGAGTAGGACAGCGGAATAAAAGACCAGTATACATAGATAAAGAAGATCTGAAAATAAAAAAAACTGAGATAATAACAATGTTCAGCATTCTGATTTAAATACCTTGTATCTTTTTTGTTTGGGATACTATATACATAGATAAAGAAGATCTGAAAATAAAAAAAAACTGAGATAATAATAATGTTCAGCATTCTGATTTAAATACCTTGTATTTTTTTGTTTGGGATACTATTTAACAAAAGCTATACATAGTCGTTGACCAACAGTTGTAAGCGCGAATAACCTTGCTCGTTCCCCTAACTTTGGAATTTGAAAAACCCGGTGTAACGTGACCAAGAGTCCCCCATGAGAGAGAGTCTACTTCAAATTCATTTGTACATGTAAGCCTTGCCCTAGATTTTGGACCCACTTAGATCGGGCTAACCCTAACCATTATAACTAAATGGGAGGGCGGATTTTCTATAAACGGGCCCTCAGTTTCTTTACACGGTCTTATTAGAAATTTACTGTAAGTCTCTTTACGGCTCTGTGGAATCAAGTGCACTTTAATGTTTTATCAATGACTGATAAACGGGCCCATAGTTCAGCTTATATCCCTTACACTTTCTTTAAGTTCAATCTAGTCAACCCTGTTAACGCAAATTCAACAATGTATGGGAACTCACCACTGCTTTCCTGTCTGCAATAGTTTCTTCTGTCCTTGGCAACTGGAACCATAGCAACCCAGCAATAATTGCTATAACAACGCTGTGTATAAGGTTAATTTTGGACCATATTTTAGCTTTTGATTGGGTAAAATTCCTCCTCGTGAGCACGTGATACTGGGTCCACCATGACGTGGGCCAGCGGTCGTCGTACTTTTGCTGCAAGTATTTGGATGCCATTTCTTTCGAAATGCAAATCGAGATTTCTGAAGCTAATGACGGATTTGTTGTTAGAGTTAAATGAATATTTCCCAGTGCCATTCTGTGATTGCTATGTTCTTTACTCCCGATAAGTGTATGTGTTTTAACTATTTACCCTCTGTGGGTCTTTATGGGTTGTTTCAAAATTGAATGATTTTGTAACAACCCGCAGAGACAGACAGAGACGCTCTCTACTTATTATAATAGATCTAAAATGTTTTTGTTATTTCTTTTTTTTTTTTAATCGTTAAAATCGGCATACATACCTTGGTGCACTAATGGATAGGGACCTTTTTCTTTGTCCTCTGAATTCATGCCAAAACCAAAATTACAGGGACGCGCATCTTCTGTTTCATCAATATCTCCTTTGTCATTTCTATTCGTTAATCCTTTGTTATTTGCCAAAATTTTAAGATCGAGGGCTTTCAGCTTATTTGGCCATTGATCAGACTGTCTGCAGTGGCAAACAATAAGATATAAAAGACATATTGGTTTCTTTAAATATAATAGGCAATACAGTTTGCCTTTATTAAAACCACAACTAGGCTTATACGTAACCGTTACCATACATCTTGTCAATATATGTACCATAGTTAATTACTTTAAATAATCTAGATATCAGATGACAAATTTGATTTCTTTTAGTCAAAAAAATGCATTGAAGTAAAAACAATTCTCATTTGAGTTCGGCACAAACTAAATGCAGTCTTAATTTATAACAATCAACCAGCCATCTATCATCCTTATTGACCAAGCAGTCAGAAGCAGACAAAAATCTATGATTAGACCAAACTCTGACTTATTGAAGTCATTTGGAAAAAAACGGCTCTAGTTAAATACAAGTCTTTACTCACCTTAATGCACTTGCACTGTTGATGATCAGATTTTGTACCTCATCACTATCTTTCATTTTTTCCACTGGCGAAAGTGAAAAAAAAAACAAAAACAAAGTTAAAAGGCTGGTACATCGATTATATATAGTCTTAAATCTTCTCACCTTAAAAATAAAAGTGGTCTAAACGTTACTTTTCTTATGATATTATACTTATGATATTATACTGTGGGACACAAAAACTGATAGAAGCCGGAAGTGGATGTAAATCACAGGATATTTACTCATAAAATCTGCTGGGTTGTACAGTGGAGTACAATGAAGACCCATACTGCTGAAGAAATCCACCATTTTGCCTGCATCACCAAAATATGCCATCTGAAATAAAAGCAAAGAAACAAAACTGCAATTTATCACATAGAAATGTTTGATGCATAGTGTAATTAAAGTAATAACGTAAAATCTCCATTACTGGGATTGATATCTAATTCTTGGAACTGGTACGGGTACAATATTCGGATTCTATCAAAATAAGGCAGTTGATTCATCACAAGTTTTACTGTACTTGTAAATACGACTAATTTGCAAATTGGAGATGCAATATTCGATAGAACCTTTCGACGAAGCGGTATAAATTTATGTAAAGCACCGCACAATACAGACCGTTTGGGCCAATTGCCCGTGAATGTTTCATTGCATTCTTGAGTAACAATCAATGGCAAACATACAGAATGCCTGACAGAAATATTCTTGCCATTACCCGTGTGCGATCGCGCGTTTGTGTGTGTGTGTGTGAGAGAGAGAGAGAGAGAGAGAGAGAGAGAGCAGAAGCAGATCCAGGTTTATTTGAAGAGGGGGGGGGGGTCATTCTTTTTAGAATGACAGGCATCGAATGCGAAGCCGACCCTTGACTCCTTTGCGTGGGGTTTTGAGTTTTAGAGGGCAAACGTTGCCATTTAGTGCAGCTAAGAACTATTATTCAGCTCTTCAGAATTCTAATGTCAAGAGGGGAATATTGGTGTTTTTTTTTTGAGAAACTGAAGGGGTGTCAGGACCCCGTGACACCCGGCTTAATCCGCCACTGGAGAGAGAGGGGGGAGGTCAAGTGTTGTGGAATGAGGCACAGTTATGTACTTACATGCCCCTCACACAGCAACAGTAAACTGTCAAACATGTGGAATATCTGACTGGAGGGCTGATGTATGGTGGTCACCACTGTCTTGTTGTGGACCGCAGAATAGTCCTTCATGTTTTTCATGAGACTGAAAGCCGTACAAGAATCAAGACCGGAGGTAGGTTCCTAAAATAGGGGCAGGATTAGCAAAATGACAAAAAAAGAATAAAGGTCCAAATTTTTGGACCAAAAATGTGGTCTACTTCAGTTTAAAACGGATCAGTAAAGGTCCATCTGAATAAAATAAGTTTTAGCCTGAAAGTTTAATTTTCATTAAAATGAATAAACTACAGGATTTAACTGATGTCAAAAAATAATACAAACATTTTTGTCGAAAATATGGATACTTATGATGTAACAACCATGAAAACAATGAGGTGGCAGCGGTGGGGCAGCGTGACCAATGAGCTACATTCTTTTAAACAGCATAGGGAAATTTGACCAATGATAACCCACGAAGCACTTACATCGAGTAACATAATTTTTGGGTTAGTCAACAATTCACAGGCGATGTTGGCTCTCTTCTTTTCCCCTCCTGACAGACCCCGTTGAGATATGCTGCCAATTACTTGAAAAGTAAAAAAAAAAAAACTAATCAAACTAAAATTATGCCAGCACGGAATTAAAAACAACAACCCTACAGATGTAGTATGTGAACAGGGAAATATCATTATAATATGTAAACTTCATTTAAGTTAAAATGTTGATTGATAAACACTGAAAATTCATTTAATAAAAATTAGTGAATTAACGACCGACATGTAGTTTAAATTTACGTTATAATTCACAAGAAACATGAGTCAGGAAAAATTAAGTAAAATATCCTTCTAGATTTTAATTGCTGTTGAATACTTCAATAACCTGCGCTTGCCTAAAAAACGTTCTGTCATCAAGTATTTCTTGACACCAGTAGCTCTATTTAACCTTACACGTATTCAGACACTTCTTTATATCCAGCGAATTGACAATCTCGTCCACCCTGGCCATCTTCTCCTTGTGAGGCATGCTGTCGGGCAGGCGCAAGAGGGCGGTGTACTGAAAAGACGTTGTGAGATTAGGACGCAATGATAATCGTCCAAGATAGCCCAGAGTCTCGCAGCTAAGCATAAATCAAGCGAGATTTCGCGGGCTTCAGAAGAGAGTGGGGTCATAAATAGTGTCGGACTAAAGCGAGTGCAGTTGAAGGGCAGAAACCACTAAATCAGCCAATCACCGACGAATGTTGTTCAGTGAGAGAAAATTAGTGCTTTTTTCCATTTTTCCTGGCATTTCTTGTGTGTTGCTAGGGTTAATTTTGGTATCAATTAGCAGGCTAGGGTGTAAACTACTGTCATTTTTTTCAGGACCAGGCTCATGATCAGGTGCGGTGCAGTCGTGAGACCTCTGGCGGAGGGGGCTACTGACTGTGAGTGGTGCAGTGGTTTGTTTACAAACAGAGGGGTGCACATGTTCAAGTGATGCCGTTAAGACAGTTGAGTTGATGACAGTATATTTTTTTGCCATTGGAAGTTATGTCAGTGTGTCTGCTGTCCATGGGGATGGGAAATGTTTCACAGAATAATTTTGATCATGCAGTTTTGCAGGCATTTTTTAGTATGGTCGTCAGTGGGAAATTATTGAGTGGTTTCTGCCCTGAAAGCTGACCACGGCAGTTTTCATGATAGTTTTCTCTCAGTCAACCCAACACCTTCAAAAATATTCCCCAGAATGAACTATCTGCGCTCCACTATTGTCTGTTTCATTTGGCTTTTTCGTAAGATTCCCAGTACAGCAAAAAAGGTCAATACTAGTAGCAAACATTCGGTCTGCGTTTTCATCTAAACAGATGACGATAAATATTCTGACATTTGATGATCTAGACCTCTTAAATTTTGCTGTTTTTATTCAACATTTTATTGTCATATTCCAAAGACCCCGTTTAGAAATGAATTACTTAATAATACATAAAAAACAACTTAAGATATTTTCGCATATTTATAAATTTCACAAAACCTACCACCAGAGTTTCCTTCAGCGTCAAATTAGCAAAGAAGATATCGGATTGCAGTACGTAACAAATCTTCCTTTTAAGAGGCTTGGAGAGAGACTGGCCGTCGAGGAGAACGTCCCCCTTGTCCCGCGGAACACGACCAGCAATAGCAGACAGGAGGGTGGTCTTCCCAGAACCTTATGGAAATATGAAAGTTGACAATGAAAAATTCTTACAAACATTTACGCCGCACATTTGAATGGATGAAGGTAGTCAAATGCAAAGGCTGGAATTCGCGTGTGCATATATTGGGCTAGGCTCTGAAACCTATTTGGTTTTAAGACGTGTTTACCTTGAAATATGCAGTATGCCGGTCTAGAGCATTAATTAAATACTCCTTACAATTGTATAAAAACTGAACGATGCCCAGTGCAAGAACATGCATCGATAAAACCGTCTTTTTCCTAGGTGGCAAGACTTGCGCCACGAAGTAGAACCTACATATTTTTCTAAAAAGAAGGCATTTTCCCCGACCCCTAGGTAAACATATAGAGCGCATTCAGAACAGTGGACTAACAAATCCGCAGGTCAAATATGGCGACCCACTAAAACCTTGCTGCTTAATTCAGGATTAGGCACTGAAAAGATTTCGTGCGGGGATTATAGCCACAAGCATTCAAGTGGGTCGGCCATATCTTATACGCAGATCTGTTAGACTAGCTCGCCTGTTATGAATGGTCGCATTC
Organism: Lingula anatina; assembly: GCF_001039355.2. The sequence continues at coordinate 703,375 of NW_019776102.1, read as the reverse complement.
AGAACAGTGGACTTACTAGTCCACAGGTCAAATATGGCCGACCATCTTGAATATTTCCCCACGGGGAATCTATTCAGTGTCTATTAAGGATTTATACGGCAAACTTTTTAGTGGGTCGCCATATTTGACTTGCAGACTAGTTAGTCCACTGTGCTGATAAGGGCCATGGTATATATATACTCACCGCTTGGTCCCATGACGGCTAGCAGTTTCCCAGGCTTTGCCATCCCAGATATATCATGTAGGATATGCTTCTTGTTAATTGTCACGTTGATATTATGGAAAAGGAGTTCCATTTCTCTACTAGATGTTTGATACTTGTGTGCTGTTAACAACATAAACAGAACGATTTTTCATCACAAAAAATAATAATGATAATAATAATTAATAACCTGCGTCGATACAAAAGAAACATGTAGTTCTCGGAATGGGGGGGGGGCAATTAAGGCCTAAAGACAAATAAATAAATGGGCTCATTCCCATTGAAACTATCGCCCTACGTCCTAGATCGATCCAAATCTGCGAGGACTCTCACTGAATGCAATCAGGTTAAATGAATGACACGGGTACGCCTCTTCTTGGCGTTTCAGAAAAGCCGGTGAATATACGAGAATAATTGAAATACAGAAAAGCTGGTGACTATACGAGAACGCTGGAAACAAGAGGAAGCATGGCCCAAAATATTCAGTTTTGTTATTGCAATATTAAGCTATCCAAGAATTCCAACTTACCCCTCTACCTGGTCCACCTTAACTCGCGATAAGTTGGAATATTTGGACAGTCACGTTTATCCGCTTTTTCCCTTGTGAAAAATTAACCATCATAAACCTAATGACATATATAGCTACATACATGTACCTGTCTTTTGTCTCTCTTTATGCTCGACAGCCGAGGTGTACATATATCTTATTACATGTGTTATGGTGAGGAATAACGACAGCGATCTGGAGCTTTCGAACGTTTATTCACCGACTCTCTCTTCATACAACTTAACAAATATTTATACTCAATTTATCCGTACTGATCACGCATTTACTTGTTTTCTTTTCCATTGTCTTTGCGCGATTACAAAATATTTTCCATTCGCATGTTGCAAGTCACCATGCAACATTTCCTTATTAGGTAATCCCTAAGAGACTTGTTTTCAATAAAAGATATCTAAAATATTATTTGAATTACTCATGCTTGGACTTTATCCGAAACTCGGTTATCATGTGATAAACAGTTGATCAAAATTAAAATATGTTATGAAATTAACCAATCACATGAACTGTTACTGACTTTGACCTTTTCCATCTTTTTCTGACCTTAAAAACATATTCTACACTTGTTGACTCTTGATGAAACTTAACTTACACTCAATGACTCCCTATTCTTTTACTCGTTTGATTCCGTTTTAATTGTTATCTACAATTAGTGAAGGTGTAAGAAATGTGCTTTACAACACATGACTGTGTGCGCCAAATATCCGATTTTTGTCTTTCTTTATGCTCGAGGTGTTGACAAAAAAAAAAAGAAAAAAAAGTTGAAGATGCAACCTACCCTGCTCTCTCCACCTTGGGACCCCGTGTAACAATGATGATTACAGAGCTCGTCGCAAGTGGGGACCTTGCACAATATTTTGTCATTCTGGTTCACATGATGATAAGTAAAATCGTCGGTGCCACGGGCTAACATGAGTTATGACTAGTCCTTAACCATCTAATAACGCTACGGGTGTGTGGGTGAGGGGAGGGAGATGGAGGTTGGGTTAAGCTTCCTTCCACAAGTACGCTATTGCATGAGTTAGGACAGGCGTTTATTTATTTATTTTTTATTTACTTATTTTTTAATTGCAAGGCTATGATGTTGTCAATCTGCCAAAACAGTGCGATACACATACAGTGTATATATATATATATATATATTGCACGATGTGACAGGGGTCGGACTGCTTTTTAGAAACATATTCCAGTCATTGCGCCCAACCAAAAACTATTTGGTAGTTGTTAGTCTTCGTTGTAATGGCACATTAAGATGTTCTTGTAAAATTCCGTTTCCAGAAACCGTAGAGACCCCATAGATCTACTTCCTCTTTATGAGGCCGTTTTAAAATCATTAGAGTTGTCATAATCTGTAAATTATACTGTGAACTTTCTGCATAGCTGGAGACGGCTGTGTTGTTATGGTGCATGGACTTTTAACTGTTGTCCTTGGCAGTAGGGAACACTTTTCTTTTATTTCTATATCACGAGTGCCACGTTGCCTACCTTGCGTAACAACAATAGATGAAGACAACAATAGCGACTGTGTTTGAAAATAAAGCAGCATTAAATGCTTTTGACAAAAAGTAAAACTCTAGATATAATTGAGCTTTAATGATTCATATTTTAAAGGGATCATTGCAGATGTTCCGAGGATAGGGAAATAACCTTCCAAGCATGTCAAGTTAAAATCGAAATAAATATGTCTCTGGTTAATTCTATTCTTGAGTGAATTTATGTGTGGAACGGACATCATCACAAGGCTGACTTCTAATATAGATTAGTTTGGGAGTGTTACTTAAAGGTACATACGAACTGAGCATCGGTGGAGCGTGGATTCCCAGTAACACATGTAAACCACTTCTACTAGATTCTTATATGACTCAAATAAATTCGACATGCCAAGGGATAAACTGAATAGATCACTCGATCAGCCATAAAAAAAACTTTAGACTGCTCCTTTCTTTAAATTTTTGGTTGTAAATTTAACCTACTTTCGTGACCTACTTTCCTGCCCCATTGACATACAGCTTAGAATGCCAGCAGAAAAATCCGTTCAAACATCATTTTCGGGTAAAATTAAACAATGCCTTTTGGTAATTCTCTTAGTTATACTACTTGAAACTATATGCTGGCATTTGGTTGGTTTTTGTGACAAAAAATTGACTTTGTATGCATCTTTAAATGGCCTACTCAAGCTCCACTACGGTGTTTCGTTTTTTTTTTTGTGTGTGTGTGTGTTAATATACTCGGGCTCGTCTCTTGCACATGTATGTTAAGGTTGTGTAGGCGGTTGGATCTATCATTCATAATACATGTACATTATCTAACTTATCAAACATTCCTTTCATTTACGTGTGTGTGTGTGTGTGTGTGTGTGTGTGTGTGTGTGTGTGTATTTAGTGATCAACTTTTAAAAAATATTCAATGTAAGTTTATTTTGACATTTTTGGTCTGGTTTTCTGTTGTGCATATCAACCATATGCAAAATAAATTATATGAATGTATCAATGCGTAAAGTAACAAGTAACATAATGAATTTCTCATTATTTGTTAATGCTATGAAATAAACAGATGTTATTTGATGGTCAGTCAGAGTAAAACACTTTGCTATATATACATGCCTACTCCTGTTTTTACAAGTTGACAGAATGATGGAATGAGGTGCTTTATAAACTCACCTTTTTGTTTCAATATTTTTTTACTGAATTATTATTGCATTATGAATTTTTTATGTTGGTAGTTGCCTTAAGAAAAAAAAACTTATTTACTTGAACTTTATCTCCACCTTCCAGGTTTACCAGGAGGTTTGGGAGATACCTTGACTGCTACTGGAAATTGGACAGAGTGAACCATGTGAAAGCCAAGGAATATTTCTCCAGGCCACCTAACAAATTTATAGAGTATTACAGATTTTGGTATGATTATCAGAAGTAGTTGGATCTGAAACGGCAAGGATAGTGGTGATAATCAATAAAAACAACCATAATACTTGCTGGCAACCTTTGGACTTCTTAAAGAGATGCGATTCTTTACATTTTCAGTACAATAATGACAAAGAAAGGATAGGGTTTCAATTGAATGGAGCCAAACTGTGTGTGTGTGTGTGTTTAATTTAATCTACGAAGAGTGTAGAATGAGTGAAGAATTTCACATTAGTAGCTAAAAGTACACTTGTCACTATCTTCAGTCTTTGAATTCAATCAAAATTGTGATAGAGGTCTCGGGCTGTGCTACTTCATTGTGCTATGTTTTAACAGACTCCAAGTTTCCTACTGTGCCACAGCAAATGGGTAAAGTCTGAGTCACAGAGCTCTGCATAAAATAGAGAAGATAATAAAAGACTCTGGATGTTATGATTGTTTTCTGCTCCTATTGAGCACGGGAATAAAACATATATGATATGATATGAGGAGCACGTCAATAAGACGACCTCTGGCATTTCTTAGCCTCTAAATTCTACAAAATATCAATTTATCTAATAAAAAGGTCATACAAAGGAACTTATTATATTGTTTGATTTATAGCTCCTACTGTGGTTTAAAAAAATATACAATAACTAAACTTGTCTCAGAATGAGCTGAGTTCAGAATATATGCTGTTGGAGTAGGCACGTGCATTTAGGCTATGGCACTTGGAGCTGCATTACTACCTTTTAAAACTGCATTTTT